>WYDI02028320.1:0-18301 GCA_009867235.2 Psittacus erithacus | reverse complement strand
AATGGGACTCATTTCCGGAACAGCCTTATAGACACTTGGGCCAAAGAGCATGGCATTGAGTGGGTATATCACATCCCTTACCATGCACCAGCCTCTGGGAAAATCAAAGAGTACAATGGGCTCTTAAAAACTACACTGAGAGCAATGGGTCATGGGACTTTCAAATATTGGGATACACATTTACCAAAAGCCACCTGGCTGGTGAACACCAGAAGATCTGCCAACAGGGCTGGTCCAGCCCAGTCAGAACTTTTACATACAGTAGAAAGGGATAAAGTTCCTGTAGTACACATAAAGAATTTGCTGGGGAAGACAGTCTGGGCTATTCCTGCTTCAGGTAAAGGCAAACCCACTCGTGGGATTGCTTTTGTTCAGGGACCCAGATATACTTGGTGGGTGATGTGGGAAGACGGGGAATTCCAGTGCGTACCTCAAGGGGATTTGATTTTGGAGGAAAACAGCCAATGAACTTGATTGTATGCTGTTGCCTGCTTTATAGCACTTTTATAGCCCACCAACGAGATGTCTTCAGGTTACCAGCGACTGGCCCTGACTTCCCTCTGACCAGCATCCCAGCAAAGAATGAACTTTGACGAAACCAAACTCAGCAGTGACCAGAGGAGTTCTATGGTGTCATCGGCAGGCAACAATCCAACACTGCACACAGCCTCTCCTGCTCTGAAAGGCTGTTACAAGAGATGGAGCCCAACATTGTGGACCGGATGAACTTAGCAGTTTTATAGGGATTGGTCCATGCACTAAGGAATGATATCTTTCTCTTTGTGTGTGTGTGGATGTGTATATACATATATGAGACAAGAGTGATGGTATATTGAAAAATGTGGGATCTGAGCATGACATGAATGGTATGGAATAAGGGGTGGATACTGTCCGGGGTTCAGCAGTAGCAGTAATTTTTCTCCTGCTTAGTAGCTGGTGCAGTGCTGTGTTTTTGACTTTCAGCCTAGGAACAGCGCTGATAACACCGATAGTTTCAGTTGCTGCTCAGTAATGTTTTACTCTGACCAAGGACTTTCTGAGCCTCATGCTCTGCCTGGGAGGAGGGGAAGCCAGGAGGAAGCAGCGACAGGACACCTGACCCAAACTAGCCAAAGAGGTATTTCATATAACTGCACGTCAACTGGGGGCAGTTACCCAGAATGGCTAGATCACTGCTCGGGTCAGGCAGGGTATCAGTCAGTGGGTGGTGAACAGTTGTATTCACTTCCCTTGTTATTTCCCTTATCATTATTATTATTGGTGGTAGCAGCAGTGGTTTGTGTTATACCTTAGCTACTGGACTGTTCTTATCTCAACCCGTGGGAGTTACATTCTTTCAGTTCTCCTCCCCATTCCTCCAGGAGTTGAGGGGAGGAAGGGGGGAAGTGGGCGAGCTGCTACATGGTTCTGCATTGCCAACTGGGCTTAAATCACGACAGGTTGGTTGGTTGATTTTTGTTTTTCACAAATGCATCACTTTCTTCTAATGTGTTCCCTTTTTCAACACTGTTAAATCCTAGAGAATATAACATCATATACAGGAGATATTTGGTGTCATTCTCTTCATTCAGACCAGTTTTACACTAATGCAAACATGCTTACTTCATGTACATTTGAAGATTCATTTTTATAAAAAAGATGTCAGGTGTTTTACTAAAAAATTTTCTTAGCAAGTAGAAGCTTGTTCAGCTACTAACCCATAACTATTATTTCTCAGCTTTACTATACACAGCCCCTTTGCTGAATGCATGTGTATAACCTGATTTTCAAAATACCTGCATTCCCTCTTCTCAGTGAGTGGTGAATAGCTCCTGTGAAGAATAAATGCAGAGTTCTGTATCAGAATCTCTACAGCGTGCTGCATGTTATTAAATACAAGAAACAAATACTAAAGTACAATGCCTGTTATGTGCTAGCGTTACTTAATCTTTATGGGAAATTAAGCACTTCCTAGAATGACATATTTTATTAATTGCAGTTCAATAATGGTTTCATTCTGTAGTGGTCCTTAACTAGCCTTATACCAAAGACAAAAGTGGCTGCCTTAACCTTTGACACTTTACACCACCTATGAGAGGCATGGTGGGCAATTTTTAAAGTATTTCAAGACAAGTACTGAAATACAAGTATTTCAGGACAAGTTACAAAAATACTGGCTTTAGATAAAGTGATTGTGGCATATGCATGAAGGGCTCCAATGTCACATGCCTCTCAGAAACCAAGTAATCGACTGAAGTATCTGGAGAAGGCTGAAATGTTGTCTGAGAAGCCATTAGCAAGGTATCTAAACCGGCCTGTTAAGACAGGTCTCCTTCATTTCAAATTCTGTTAGACAAAATCGTATCAGTACCACAAAAGCATATTTTAGACGCACATACTTAATAACAGACAGGTATCAGACTGGATAGGAATAATGTAAATACTGTATTCAAAGCATATCATGGTGCAAGGGATATAAGAAAGGATAAAAACACATTTGAAAGTGCTTCAGTGTTTTCTGCAATGTTTCAATCCAATGGTTCTTCCATTCATGTATGCTGTAGACCCATCTTTTAATGTTTCTTTAAAAAGACTAATGCATTCTTAACCCTTTGTGGATACAACCAATAAATATATGGGCCAAGAAAGCCTTTATAGCTAATGTTAAATTCTTTAAAGATAGGGTTGCATTGGAGGCTTAAGAGCATTAATAAACTTCTAGTTTTTGCTTTCTTCCCAACCACCCCTTTTTGCGTCTTCTTCTCATTGTGTCTTATTTTAAATTTCACTTATCACATTGAATTATCATTTTCTTTTAGATAGAAATGAGTGGCTGTAAATGCATTTATTTTCAGTGGATAAAGGTTCATGAGACAATAGTAGTAAAAACATTTTTTTATAGAAGGATGAAGATCATATTTCCAAGCCCTAATAAAAAAAAATTTTAAAAGTTCAGTTTTCTTGTTACATGTATCTCTTTGTTTGCCCTGTTATGACAAAATTACAATGAAAATGTGACAGTGACCCCGTTTCTCCTTCTTCTTCCCTTCACCCAAATCTTAATAAAATAGAAACTGTAGACATTTATGGCATAGTTTTCTCATGAGAATACCCCCATAAAAGGAAGGAAGATGACAAAATGATTATCAGTTGTATTCCACTTGCCTATCTTTAGGTGTTCAATAATTAGGCATCTATTGCCTAAGCTTCCCTGACAAAGCAGGGGTAAAGAAAGAAGAGAGAAGGGTCTCTTGAGGGAAATACAGCACCTATTGTTGGATGATATGATGACTTGTCATCTCCATTGGACATACCTCCTAGACAGCTAGTCTAGACATATTACTGAACTTTTAAATATCTAAATTGAAATGAGATTGCATTAGCCTTGGGGTACTCATTGCTAAAGTCATAAGCTTCCCTCAGCAAGCCTATTATTCCCTCCCTTCAGTTTTGTATCTGTTAAGTCATTGTAATTCTTATGTATCTGTATCATGGAAGATACTATGAAAAGACAGAAGTCAAATATTTTGATGTGTCTAGCTATTACAATAACAGGTACTGTATACCTGAGTATCAATAGGATGTCAAAGAACTCTGCATTTTTTTATGGAACATGCAATTCAGTGCATTCTAGAAAATAGTGCAGCCAGTGACAAGCTTTTATCTTCCTCATTATTCCTAAAGAAGCTCTAAGTATTTCATTTACTGAAATATTCAGCAGAACCTGACATATTGAAGGACAAAAATTATGAAAAAATTATACAGATTATAATGGACTGCTGGAAGATAAGGTTTTCCTAAGAAAAGGAGGGCTCTACTTTCTTCCTTTGGGATAATGCCCTGGGTTCAGCAGTAGCAGTCATTTCTCTCCTGCTTAGTAGCTGGTATGGCGCTGTGTTTTTGATTTTCGGCCTGGGAACAGTGCTAATAACACCGATGTTTTTAGTTAGTGCTCAAATGTTTGCTCTGACCAAGGACTTTCTGAGCCTCATGCTCTGCCAGGGAGGAGGGGAAGCAGGGAGGAAGCAGAGACAGGGCACCTGACCCAAACTAACCAAAGAGGTATTCCGTACCACAGCATGTCATGCCCAGGATGTAAACTGGGAGTTACCTGAAAGGGCTAGATCACTGGTTGGGTCGCGCTGGGTGGTGAGCGGTTGTATTCTCTCCTGTTGTTATTTCCCTTATCATTATTGTTATCGGTGGTAGCAGCAGTGGTTTGTGTTATACCTTAGCTACTGGACTGTTCTTATCTCAACCTGTGGGAGTTGCATTCTTTCGATTCTCCTCTCCATCCCTCCAGGAGCTGGGGGATGGGGAGAAAGGAAGTGGGGAGTGAGCAAGCGGGCTGCGTAGTTCTGATTTACGGCTTGGCTTAAACCATGACAGATAAGAAGGAGAGGAAGTCTATTGTAAGTTTGGAAGCACTGTGTGACTGCTTACTATGCGGTCTGAAGGGAGAATCAATCTAAGCAAGGCTATTCTCAGAGATTTGATTTTTAACTTCACTTGTGATATTGCCTTGGTTACAGAAATTAATGTCAAGTAAGAAACAAGGGGTTCAAGGGCAATGTAAGTCAAACAGGCTATCTTCCCTTTGAGAAAAGCTGTCAAAGGAAGAGGAGAAAATGGGGTCAAAGTGTTGCCCAAAACATTCCTCAGGGAAAGAGCACACTGCTGAAAATATTAAATGAATCTCATGTTGCAAAAATATATATAATTCCTGTGTATAGTTACATATTTCTATGTGTATGCAGATGCTACATACATATGTACAGATGTACACATTTCTGTTATGATCTACATACTGAGCCAAACTTAATTATCTGTATTATAATAGACCCTAATGAAATTATCAGAATATTTATGCACAATAGCTGGGTTTTAAAAACATTGTCACCATGAAGACCTTCACTGAGAGAAAAAGACATGCCTCACTCTTCCCCAAATATAGGACTTGTAAAAGTAGGGTTTCACCTACTGTCTCTACATATTCCTGATTTAATATTGAACAAGCAACTGGACCCTAGGTCTTCAACACTACAAGAGTGTTGCAGTGACATTTTAGTAATAAAGTTTAGGTCATTGGCTGATGTCAGGAAAACCACAGCCTAATTTCATACGCAAACTCTCTGAAGAGAGAGCAGTTTAAGAAAGAGATTTGCGATGGTCAGCACAGTCAGTTTTGGTAAACAGGAATTAATAAGCTAAATATAATTTTATCTTTATCAATACACACAAATTTCAAGCCACCTAAAAATTACTTCTCTTCACTTGGCCATTTTATATAAATTCTATTGTTTCTGTGGAGTTTACTTCATTGTCAACTGAGATGATTAAGCATAATGGTTTAGGTGACTGACAGGCCTCAGATTTGTTCCATGCTGTAACACAAGAAAGAGCTGGATACAGGAAAATCTGCTCTCTCTTGACAGTGTTACTCAGTCATATCAGTGGGTCATTTATTTATAGAATAATTTGGCCAGAGAGGTAAAGGACTGTACTTTGTTGTTAATAGCTGGGAAGAAAATAAAGAAAAGTTCCAATGCCTTTATAGAAAGGTACGCATTCTTTGTTTTACAATTACTGGATAAAATGATGAAATATTCATGACAGCAGAACTGTGACTTTGACATCTAGTTCCTAGCAAGCCATCCTAATCACTAGGCTAGAGGCCCACAGTCATTCCTGCGATGTTTTTTCAACTCATGAATCTCAAATTACTCCATAATCTGAAGAAATACCAGTGGGACAGACTGGGAACTGTCTTTTCTGATGCCTGCAACGGCCTGGATTTTGACACAGTAGTGGCCCTGAAGCCCCAGGTATTAGAAACTACCTGTACTCTCTACCCTGGTGGCATGTTTCTAACTGCTGAATTTGAGGATGCAGGAAACTACCTTTTAAACAGCACCAAATCCTTCTCCAGGTTTTGCTAGGGTTTTTTTGTTTGTCTGGTTTGGTGAGATTGTTTTCTTAAATACATGCTAATCGGTTATTTCACATGCACTGATAACACTTAACAGACTGTATATTGCATATAAACCAACCAAATCTTTTAAAATGTGAAGGCCAAAAAAGGTTAGTGCTTGAGCTGGAGTTAAGCTGCTCCACACTCTAATACCTAAAATAGGGTTTTAATAGGCAAAGATGAAACAGATCTTGGCAAACACCTTAAGGAGGAAGTGCCATATAAAGGCAAGCAATAAATAGGTGGAGCAGCGTGAAAAGCCATGCAACCTTCTGAGGTATGGAGTGTTGGATTATAAACTGAGGGTGAAAACAGAGTAGCTCTGAATAATCATGCTGCATCAAAGAAGGAAGACAAAATAAAGTTCATGGAGATTTTTGAAAACTCAGTACATTTCATCATTACAGATTTGGATCAAAGAGTAAAAATGAAAAGAAACAGAGTAGAATTTGAGGTCCTTCATAAGGTATTCAGATTATCAGAGCATAAATATAGCCATATTTAGTTTGTGTTCCTGGGAAATACTCTTTACATCCCTCCAAGTCTCTAGCTTATATATGAGATAAATAGTTCTACGAACGTCTTTTTTCTGACAAATCATCTTTCTCCTATAGAAAACTATTTAATCAGACAGTTTTTGTTCATACTTACTTATTACTAATTAAAACCACATATTAGCATATTAGCTAGTTTTCAATTGTGTCATTATGAATAGTAATTGAGATGCATGAAGATCCTGGTGAAAAGGTTGCACTGAGCAGAAAATTACAGAATCAGCTCTACAATACACTTCCAATGCTGGCCATTAAGTGGGCCAAACTCTATGGACGAATTAAGAATAATAAGTTCTCTGGCTGCAGTTCAACCATACATTGAAATACTTGAAGCTTAGTGTTAATCATAACTCTTAAATTCTCCTTAAATTATCTTAAACTCTGCTAACACAGAGGTCTAACAGCCCTCCAGCAAAGCAGATTTGGGGTTTGATTCAACCCATCCATTCTGAAAGAAATTTTCTTAGTGGTAGCAAATACTGACAGCAAGTTCTAGATATAAAAATGAAAAAAACTTCTGAACACAAAAGTATCACTGATATGTAATTCTCAGTTTGCTTTGTGAATATACTGAGGATATAACCAGAAAGCAACTGCACAGAAGGAATTAAAATAAATTCACTTAAAAAAATCATATTAAAATAATTTTTCTATTCAGAATCCCTGCAATCCCTTAATCTCAGGCTTATTCTCAAAACTACAGTGTGCATACTTTTGGGAAAATATGTATATTTGTGTGCTAGTAATATTGTCCCTGTCTCAAGATCCTAAATACTTTCAGAATATAAGTTAACAGTACACATTTTCTGCTTGTATTTAAGGTTCCCACTGTGAATAAATCTACTAAATAAATAGTAGATCTTTAGAAAATTTCATAATATTGATGTGGTAATTTTCAGAATGCAAATATGAGATAAGGAAAACATTTGTCCCTCTGCATATTCTTCATGGGGATCTAAATTATAACTTCTAGTTGTGTTCAGTCTTCAATTTATTTGTCCCATATGGCTAATTCTGTTTTGCTAAAAACATGCTCTTCTCATTCCTGCTCATGAGTTTGTCTACATTTCATACCTGGAAATAAATATCTGTTGTTCATTTCAGGCCAACTGGTCTTTCAGTATATGTGTGTTGATTGCACAGCCTCACTGGCATAGCCTTGAAATTTTTCAATGAGATACCTTCTCACTTTGTCTGAACAGCATGGTAATGCTTGCCACTTTAAAGACAAAATTCAGGATAGCTGTCTTGTCTTATTTTAGTTCTTAGTAGTACCTGAAGACAAACTCCATCTTTCGGATCCCAAAAATCCCATCCCAAAATTCCTATTTGTAGCCCTGAAAGCTCAGGAGAAAGGCTTTCACTTTCCAAATCAGATTTTACTCTTCACTGAAAGTCATACTGGCATTGCTCTTTACCAGACTGCTGGTATGACCTTCCTGGACACTGTCTGAAAAATTTTTAAGAACTTAAGATTTTTCACCTTTTCACATACCCAAAGGGCATTCTTCTCATGCCTTGAGTTTACTTCATTCTCTTGTTAAGTAATAGTGGTTTGTAAGCAATTGCTAGCCATATGCCAAATAGCACTTATGTTTTTTCTAGCCACAAATCTAACAAAGTACTAGAGCAGGCTAGCTATGTCCGCATTACACAGAACTTGTTCTTAGAGCCTTTTTGGTTTGTTAAGGTTCTGTGGTCTGTTATAATTTTGTGTGATTTTTAAAAGAAGACTGACAGAAACATTGTGAGTATTAGGTGACAGCCTGGCAGAGAGATATTTTTACTGCAGAGAAACTGAGGGTATGCAATGGATGTACCTGGAGGCATTTAAGGACGCAGCATTTCATGAGGTAATTCCTTAGGGGTGCATAGAGTGGACACAGCCAGACTTGCTGCCTTACTACTTTTCAGGAATGGTTCCTGGAGTGAACTTTGTTATATACTATGCATAGGTAGCACTGAGTGGTTCAAAATAAAGTCAGATAATAGACTAACAAATTAGCCATGAGGATGAACAGTGGTAGTATTAAAGCTTGCTGCCTAGGCATCTTTCTTAATGATGTCAGTGTATTTCAGTAATTTTTCTGGTAACTTATTATTTGATGGCCTTTGTAGTCTGATAACTCCATGCAATTTCTTTTTCCTGTTTCTGCCCCACTACCTACTTCTGTAACACCATCAATATAGGCCTTTCAGACAAGGGTAACGCATACTGCCCTGGTGTGTTCAAACAATTATTACATTTCAGACTTAGTTGCTGTTTCATGCTTATTCTCCTGCTTTGTAGCTTCTGTCTGACTACATTTATCTACTGCTGTGCTTTTCTCTTTAAATGCAGTGCTACCAACAATTTTCTCATCTTTCTGGGGGCTAGAACTGTTGTATAAGTGGGCCTTAGTCCCACCATCTTAAGGTCATTCTTCAGACTGTGGAGTTTCCTCCACTGAATTTATATTTTCCTTACAAGACTGTAGTCTGGCAATAAAATACCTGTTGAAACAACAGTATTCAGAACATTTTAAAATACTTATATACAAATGAAGAAATACTTTTTTCCTCCTTGAACATCCTCCTTAAAACATTAGGCCTGATTCAACTAACTATACAGAAGACATTATTATGAAGCAGGTATAAGCCTAAAACACTACATGAGTTATAAGGGAAACTTTATAACAAGTACTGTGAAGCACTGGAATAGGTTCTGGAACGGTTGTGGAGTTCCTATCTGTGGTTTGATGCTGGCAATCCTGTACTGCCATAAGTCTGTTGTAAACACTCTAAGAAGGCTTGGAAGCAACAATTTCATCTGAACTCCTGAGCGTTACACGCAAGACAATCAGGTAAAATTCTAGCGTGCTCATTATTCTAAGTATTATAGAACATGATCTATTATTTCAACCTTTTCGGCTAATTCCTACTTAATTCTGCGTGAGCACTAGGATGCATTTTTCATTAGGATTTATCATTTCAACCAGTGTTGAATACAGTGAGTAAGTCACAGAAAGAACACTTGGGTCAGAATATTCACGACACATCTCAGAAATACTCATTATTCAGGTCATTGATTTTGCTACTTTGTTTTCAGAATAGAAGAGACTCACTGGATAGCACTGAATAATTTCAGCTTGTAGCTTTCACAGAGAGCAGTATTAATGCAATCTATATTTTCTGACATAATCAAGACACAATCTTACGCTCTTCATTCAATAGAATTTTCAATTTAAGGTCCTGGTCTTTTAATAGGTATATTCAAAGAGTCCTCTCTTCAGGCAGACAGTGGAAAATGCAGACCTCTATTGCAGATAGGATTATTTTTTGTAATATTGTTGGTTTGGACATTTTAGACAAATATTGAAATAAAGAGGTGCTGATATATCCTGATTTTTAAATTATTTTTGGAGTGGTTTGGCTTTTTTTTTTAATATAGCATCAATATTATAAAGCAGAAGATATAACAGGGACTTCTTATACAGCATCTGATGTTACTAAATTAATGTATTGGCCACCAAGACATGTGAATGCATGTCCTGCCCTGGGGCCCAACTTTCTTTTGTCTTAGGTGAATTTTGACAGGTGTCATCCAAATTTCTGAAATTGAAACTATTGCTCAGATGGTGGGAAGTATTTTCAGCAGCTGGATGGATGCCAGCCAGCCCTCATCTGAGGGTTATGAGCTAAAGATAATCCTAATAAGAGTACAGTGCCGTGCTAACAAAGATGCACAGCTTTCAAATTGAAGCTTGTTGGCTTTCAGCCGCCTCTGAACACAAGTAAAACGTGTGTAGGTTGCTCTGCAAAAGGCCAGGAAGATATGCTATGACTTGCGACAATCCATATTCCCAGAACTTCATAAAATGATCACAACTGGCACAGCCAGGGGCTGAAGGGCAAAATCTCTGAAAATATCTGTGGCTGATGTTTGAATAAATATGACATATAGCAAGAGATTTTTGTTGACACAAGACTTCTAACTTTATAGAAAGAAAAATTAAGTCCCAGTGAGATTTAGGAACCTGGAAAGTGTGTGCTTGGTATAGGAATCATACATACAGCTTTTTTTTTTTTTACCCAGAGAGACTAAGTTAAGTGAGGATGAAGTATAAAGATGAAAGTGCTTATTCACTAGAAAGCATGGACCTGATATCTGGACTTTTTCACAAGCAGGAATTTTAGAAACCACTTAAATTAAAATAATAATGCACTTGGATTAGACAATATTTCATAAAGATTTGACAAAAAATATAATTGAATGACCTGTCAACTAAAGAGAACATAATTCATTAATTTCATACTTAGATTGTTTACAAATATTTCAAAAATGAAAAATTTGCAGGAGATAAAATATGACATAGGTGGTTATTAGAATTATATTCATAGCATCATGACAACCCATTTTATTAAGCTACATTAATGAAGAAAACAAGATTTTGTATCTACGCATAAATAACAGGACTCGAGAAGGTTTTGTCTGTTTCTGTGCATTGTTTTTTGATGGAAGATAACAGCTTGACACTCAAACTAATATTAACTCTTGACTTTTGATTTCTGCAGTAAGAGACACTTGATATTTTACAGTACCTTTAGTAACTGCTGAAAGATAAATGCAGCAAAAATTTATAGTTCTATTTAATCTAATCAGAATCAGATAAGAACTTCATCAATATTAATTCTATTGATGCTGCAGTTTCTGTTACATATTGTTCTGGGTTCAGCAATTTTGCTATTCTCTGTTGGTTTGCCTCTATATATGTTTGGGTAGTGGGAATAAATGGCACAAGATTTTTTTTTCCTTATATAAGCATGAAGTCAAAAAGTAAAAATACAAAAGTTTTTTTAAATGCAGTATGCAGGAACATAATAAACGGTCAGTGTTCTTTTCTCACTTATTACAACACTTGCAGATTTTATATTAACGTCCAGCTGAGTAGTGCTCCTTCAGTTTAGAGCAAAATTATGTCAGTTTATGCCAATCATCATCTTTGTAGTTAGTGAGGAAAAAAAATGACAGCAGATTTTGAGTACTATCTAAGTGAACAATCCCATGAAATATACCAAATAAAATATGCATCTATTTAAACGCAGAGAGATTAAAATTATTTTTGTTTCCCCAGTGAATGAGGCTCATGGTATCTTGTGATGTAATCCTATGATATTTTCATCATCTAGCATATATCCAAATTGTCCAACTCTCCCACATACAGTGAACTTGTACATGCCCAGGGAATATATATATATATATATATATATGTGTATATATATATATGTGTGTATATATATATATATTCAAGAACAGACACATATGCCATAAAAATATGGCAGTTGATCAAATCCCCAAAGTGGGATTTTACGCACAATTTCTTGGGTTGGTCTGCTGTATGTACTGTTAACAGAACAAAGTGTAGAATAAAGCAGTCAAACAGGGATTGTAACACGGAATAAAAAAAAAAAGATTTTTGATCTGCTTGAAAAACTTGGCACTATCAGCTATTAGATGGCTTTGTAGCAGGAGTTCATTATCTGCAGGTACATAGACCTGGGTGAATACGACCTTCTCAAGAATCTAGTTAAAAGTGCTAATTCTATATGCCCAGTTGCACAAGAGTCCCTTGAAAAGTGAAGAGACAGAGGTAACTATGAAGAGAAAATTATCCCCTGCAAGTCTGATTCAGCTTTCCTAAGTGCCTCTGTCTCTCCACTTGTGACAATCAATACACCCCTGCAATGAAAGAAGACTCAGTGTAGATGGGCAAGAAAGATAAGCATGGGAAAGAAGGTAAGAAATGATCACCAGCCACTGTAGAGAAAGCTGAACTTATCTCAACACATAGGGGTCTGGAGGGTAATCTTTGTTGCAGATAGACGTCTGTACCAGTGGGTCTGCAGGGTGTATAAACAACCTACCCTGAGATAAGTGGTCGAGAGTAATGTCTTCCTGAGCTAGCAGACCAGCGTGGGGGGAGGAAGAAATGCGTACACAGATCAGCCCAACATAAAGTATAAAAACTGGACAATCAATGAAAGAAACTTTGAACAGAGAAAAGGGCTTGAGTTGGCTTTTACTCACATACTTCTTCCTGGCTACTGGGGATACCTGGTGTCACAATGGTGAGCATACAGGGACCAGCAATGGGAATCATGTTTTTATGGTGATTCAGCTGTATATTGCAATCACTGTACCATGCTTATGTTGTGATTTCAGTATATTGCTATCTCATGCCTTTAAATCAACACACCATGTAATGCCAAATATCTTCAAATACGCAAATATTAAACACTTCTCATTTAGAATATCTAAAAGAACCTGGTCTGACAGTATTGGACCCTGACACCACTGAACAGAAGAGGCAGGAGGACACATAGGATCCCTGTTCAGGAGACATGAAAGGCTTCTAAGTAAGATTTGATGAATGAGGGCCAAATGAGATGTTCAGGATTCAGCTCACTGAATTTCAACTAGCATGGTGTCTAATAGGATTTCAAAGACTACACATAGCTGGGTTTGATCAATACGTTACAGTCATTAAGGAAAGAATATGGCATAATCTCATTTTGAGTCATGTTTTTCCAAATGGGTGTCTCCCTATACACCAGGTACATTAGCATTTGGGGGGAGCGTACAGTGTTATGTGGGTGATTACCTTTTAGGAAAGAATTAAAAAAATAAAAAAATGAGGGAAAAGGGCTCTTTAAGGACTTACCCTTACCAAGTAATAGACATTATTCTGAAGTTCTGTGAGCTGAGAGTGAATGCTGGACAATATATACACTCTAGAATATATAACTATATTAATCATATTAAAGAAAATACAAGTGTTCGCATGTTATGATAAAAAAGACAAACATTACTATCAGTACAGGAGTTGCATTTCAGCAATCACTTCAGGCTGTCAAAAAAACTTATTCTAATAGGAAGATTCAAGGGATGAGAGAAAGTGCCACCATACATTATGCAGGGAAAATATTCATCACAGTATCTTGTAATTTACAGACCAATGAATTGATTGTCTCAGGTTCCTGAATTTTTAATTTTATCTACTGTCAGTACAACCACTGTAGTTCATGCAAACACCATATGTTACCTCACATATATGCCACTCCACTTTTACACACTTTCATATTACGAAGGTATAGCAGAACTTTTTACTTGCTTGGCTGAATCAGTTGTAAAGTTTAAAGGAACTTGGTTCCATGCGTTCATGTTTCTAAATACTGCACTAGGTCTATGAGCCGGCTGTGACTATTAGGTAGGAAAACAGACACATAAACAAAACACTCTTGTTCAAATAAACCCTTGAAAAAAGGTTGAAAAAGGAAGAAATAGACATAAAAACTTTTCTAGGTAGATTTGTGCTTTCAATTTAAAAAAATCTTAAAAGCCATTTGAAATGAGAAGCAAATAATTTAGCTAAAATACTAATGAGAATAAAGATGCAATAATACCTTTTTCTTCTGTAGTATGATCAACTTTAAAATTCATATAGGATTTATCAATTCAAGCTTACCAAACAGGAAAAATAAAAGACAACTTTATATTTGAAATGCTTATTTTAAAATAAAGTCTAAAATACTGACTTTAATACTAATAGAAGCAAAGCTGGTCTCTATTAGAATGCAAAACCCAAAGACAGACATGAAAATTGGAACAGCTATAATTTGTTCCAGAAAATGGCATTAAAAGGTTTGAAAAAACATAAAAAATGAAGAAAATTTAAAATTTCTCATCTCCAACAGCTACAGAAATATATATTTTTCTGTGGTATTATTTGAAATCTACAGTTATATATAACTGAAAAATTGTTATATTTTTATTATATTCCCTTCAGGTTTGTTAATGTTCAGCCACTATCAGAAACTGTTGATATGTTTATCTATATAGGCTTATGTATATATGCTTCTTTATACTTCTTACAGCAAGTAATTTTCAGACTGACCATTACTGTCATAATGTGTTTCAGCAAACCATTTAGAGCACTCTAAATAATTCAGTGTAAACTGGGTCTTTATTCTCTTATATACAGCATAAAGCAAACACAAGGAAGACTAAGCTTTGCTTAAGGAAGGTGTAAGCTATAACAGTAAATTGTGAAAATGCCATAAATTTTATTTCCAAGCTAGAAATAGAATTTCATTACAGTGTTGAGCTACGGAACAGTTGCTTAAGAAAATTAACAGAGCCAGTGGCTGTGACTACCTGTTTTAAAAATAAAACTGGGTATCACTATTATGTTAAGTGTGGATCTCATCCAGAACGTGTTTGATAGGTGCGCTGAGAACATGTATTGAGATAGGGCCTGTAGGGATTTTGTGAGAAGAAAGCCTAACCTAATGATCATTTTTTGGATTTTATATGAGATAATCACATAACTGCTCAGCATGAAATTACCTAAGATAATTTTGCCTATGCACAGAAGCAGAATTTCTGGTTCCTAGTTAAGTTTTCTGATGACTGTTGGTGCCAAGGTAGGTAATTTGATGATCACAGTTTCTTACATGTGTGCATAAATCCTTCTGTGGATCAGAGCCAAATTATTAACTGACTTGTAACACAGAAAATCTCTGGCAGAGGCAGGGGCGGACTGGATACCTGGAGCAAAGGCATTTCATGATTATAGACCTGATCTGAAATTAAGGGAATGGCTCGTTTAATTCTCTGCTCTGTCACAAACTTTCTGCGACCTTCACCAAGTCCTGCTGGACTCATCTATTTATATGTGTAGCTATTTCCAGTTTTCTTTTAAACAAATCAGTCAATCTGTGAAGCAGAACACTTCCATACACACAGACAGACCTGTGAAGCACAGAGCACTCTGGAAGTTAATTCACTCCATTTCTCTTCCAGTAGTTCCATATCAACCATAATCCAAGGCTGAAAATGAACATCTAAAATTTTTTTTTAGTAGCTGTTAGTTCTTTGTGAATTAAAAAAAAAATAAAAAAGAGCAATTTAATCAGCTTCCTTTCTGTTCAACATGAGCCAAATATTTATTTGAAGAGACTTTCATCATTCTGATTCAGACACAGTCCAGATGGTATTTCTGGTTAATTTTTTCTCCTTATACAGCTGCTGCTTCAGGATTGTGAGTATGTCTAGCAAATGGGATCTTGGAAGGAAGCTTCACCAAGTCCTGTACATCAGAACAATTCAGTTCATTCCCACAGTACATATCCATTGGTTTTTGGCATTATTGACTAGGATTGAGTTGTGAAGCTGCAATTTGCTATTCAAATAGCTTTAATTAAAACAATGCAGGAGGATGACTAGCATTTTGTTTTGTCACATCTTCAGTTTAAAGTAATAAAAAAAAATTACCTTGAAATCTAAAGAATAAAAAATTAAACATTTTTAAAAATGCTGAACATGTTTAATGTGCTGTAATATCCAGGTATTACAGTAATGTGGTATATATCTCCCCTACGAAGACAGCTGAGAGAGTTGGGCTTGTCCAGCCTGGAGAAGAGAAGGCTTTGGGAAGACCTTATAGCAGCCTTCTCGTACTTAAAGGGGGCCTACGAGAAAACTGGAGAGGGACTTTTTCTAGGGCATGTGTGATAGGAGAAGGAAGAATGGCTTTGAACTAGACGAGGGGAGATTTAGATTAGACATTAGGAAGAAGCTCTTCACTGTGAGGGTGGTGAGACACTGGCACAGGTTGCCCAGAGAAGCTGTGGCTGTCCCATCCCTGGCAGTGTTCAAGGCCAGGTTTGACGGGGCTTTGAGCAACCTGATCCAGTGGAAGATGTTCCTGCCCATGGCAGGGGAGTTGGAACTGGATGATCTTTAATGTCCCTTCCATCCCCAACCACTCTGTAATTTTATGATTACATACTTCCAGAAGGCAGACTTTACTGCATAGGTGTCTTAATCAGTGGTCTCGAAATCAAAAGTATGGTTACCACTGCATTTCTACTACTATTGTAGCACTTTTGTTTTGTGTTCTGGAAGAGCTGGACAACAAAGCAACTGTATAAACAAACCTGTCATTCTTCTCAGTTGTGTTTTCATAAAAAAAATTGCGATAGTGAAATTGGAAGACTTAAGCCATTCATGTTACCCAGGAGAATACAAATCAATAAAAGTTCATGGCTCAGAGGTTCTCATTGATTGGAACATACTGGCAGCACAGTAATTTCAAAAACCAATACAGGATTTGCCAACTACACCACATTCTGTGATTGCACACCGTAAAACATTATGACCTAGAAACAGCTTTCTACAGTACAGGCCTTTGAATGTCTTAATGAGCTTGACTTCAACATAGATCAGCTAAATACTGACCATTTGAAATGTGTTACAGAAAATGATAAAACTCATATAACAATATGCTCAATATAAAAAGTCTGTAAGGTACTGTAGGCTGAAGAGCAAAGCCATTTTAAAGGCAAAAGAGAAAAGTATTTCGAGGAAAATTGTATTTTGTAAAAAGGCAATTAAATGCTATGTAAGACCCTTTAAAAACATCCCCATCTAAACTCTACTGTTCATACATTAGCTGTTGAAGACATTATTGGCTGTCACAGTCAATTCATGCATGTTGCTATGCCAGTAATTAACTTCAAGTCAGCAAGGGAGGAAAAAAAACATTCACTCCTATTGCTCAAAGACATATCTTAGTTAAATTCTCAAGCAAAAATAGCCTTCACTATCAGTTGTTGCTGTGAAAATAGCAGATTATGTCTGAGCTGTATTGTAGCTTGTTCTGGCTCATGGGACACAATGTGACATCCACAGTTCCAAACCATGAAACAATGTTCTACGTGGTGCATTCACTCCTGCTGAGTCAAAACAATATTTAATTGAAGTATAAGCAAATAATATATAATTTCCTCCATTTAGATTTAATATAAGTTTCATTATTTTTGAATCCTGACAAAATGTACTGCGTGGCAAAGAAAAAGTTGTAAGCTAGAAACTACAGTATCTTAAGTATCATCCCACCTTATTTCAAATTCAAACTGAATGAGAAGAGCATTGATTTTCAAGCACATACTTTGGTCCTCGATTTCAACTACAACTAATGGGTTCAATGCAAGTCCCTTGCAAGCACTGCAGCAAGGTGGAACACCAAAACTGGTCTGGTAAATCCAAGAATGTGATTTATCTCATTTTCTCTTTCAGGTACTCTTTCACCGCTGAAGAAAAAATAAAACATACTGAAGCAACAAGTGTCTTTTGATTGATTTAAACTTGTTTTAGTAATGTTGCATGCAAAGTAACATATAATAAAGAATAAAACTGATTATGAAGTACAAACATCATTAGAAAGGACACAATGAAATGGAACACTTGGGCCCAGAAAAATCACCCCTGAGTCAGTCAGTGGTCTGCAAATTACCGTCTCCATTTTCTTTTCGCATGTATTCCAGACAGGCCCTTTTATATGTGGGGGGGCTCACATGACACTCAGGACAAGGAAGACATGCATAGGATATTTGTATGGAGCAGTTAAACAGGGAAAGAAGCAACCCTAGATCTCAGCTAGTTTATCTGATTGATGAAGTGGTGCATGGCAGTCAGGTATTCAGGACTCCTCACTTCCTGAGTCATAAAAGCTCAACAACTGAAGATGAACAATGCCACAATCGCTACATTTCTTCTTTTATATGTGTTTCAGTTTCAAACACAAAAGAAAACTGCATGGATGTAATACATCCATGTCGTGGTTTAGGCCTGCCACAAAGCCCACTCACTGCTCCCCCACCTCCTCCCTCGGCTCCCAGAGGGATGGGGAAGAGAATTGAAAGAATATAACTCCCACAGGTTGAGATAAGAACAGTCTATTAACTAAGGTATAAC
>WYDI02028319.1:0-13131 GCA_009867235.2 Psittacus erithacus | reverse complement strand
GCAGCGGTTTGTGTTATACCTTAGTTACTGGACTGTTCTTATCTCAACCCGTGGGAGTTACATTCTTTTGATTCTCCCCCCTATCCCTCCAGGAGTGGGGAGGGGGGGAAGGACAGGTTGTGGGGGGGGACGAGCAGGCTACATGCTTTTCCAATTTACGACTAAGCTTAAACCACGACAATGTGGTAGTCAATAAAATGTTAATGACTTCCAGAAGGAAATAATCAAGCTGAAGACAGCCAAAATGTGGCAAATGAGCTGCATATAAAAAATATTTCCCATGTAAAGAAAATAGGTGTACTTACAAATAAGTTTTTGCTATCCTGAATACTCAGTTAAACACTATTTGTAAGGATTATTTCAGTAATAAATGTATCAATATCCAGCATCCAACACCACAGCAAGGTTGTTCTAAGCACAGGGATATAGACTTCAGACAGAACTGTGGTTATCTGTCAACTTATACTAAAAAATCACCAACAATTATTTCATGATGAACACAACATTTAACACTGTACTGTCATAAGGGTTGTACAGTAATATAACTGAAGCTTGTTAGAGGAAAGACTACCTGTCAGTGATTATATGTTGTCATATACCTCTTTCAAGTCAGAATTAAGGAAACACAGGATTTGGAAACAGGCACTAATTTCAGGAAGGAAGTTAAAAATTCATAAAGAACACCCGGAATTTCCTTCTTTTTTTTTTTTTTTTATCCTCCCTAATCCAAAAGGCAAGATTTGGGAGGGGAAGAGGGGGGAAGAGGAAATGGGAAGAATTGTCATCTCTTTCCCCAGGACGTCCAAAAAGAGCTAGGAACCCATGGAAAAAAAACAGCTGTTGGATTTTTTTTTTCCTTTTGTGGAGGTCTAAGATGTTTTCCACTGGACATGTACCTCTCTGTCTCACAAACTCATGCCTCCTGACAGTGGAGCATCTTTTCTTAATGCATCTCTAGCAGACCTTCCAAGATATGCAGACACAGAAAACATAGTAATTAAACAGCTATCTTCATAGCAAGTGAGATCTAGAACTGACATGAGGCAGCTGGCTGCAGAAACCAGGAAGTCATGGCTGCTCAATGCATTTCAAATCCTATTATACTTGTTGTTTTAATCTGCCATAAGATGTTTAAAAAAAAAAAAAATCTGCTATGCCAGGGAAAAGAAAAATAAAATATCTGAGACTGAGAGATTTTACCTATTAGATAACCAATTCTGGAGGGCAATGATCCTTTTATTTGCTTCAGTTTGGAGATCAGTCTTTCCTCACTTGTGCTTACTTGCACCCAGTGAGGGCAATGAAACTTTAAACACGTATTTCTCAAAAGGCTGCTGTTAAATTTGGAAAAGCATATATTATTTGTGAAAAAGAAAAGATCGTTCTTGCTTGCAGTGATCTCTTGCAGACAGCTGCCAGATGGGACAATTCCCCAGACTGATCTGCTTTCTGATTCTGCTTCAGATATCCAGCTTTCCTAAATAATTTTAATTGCCTGACATAAAATGTCTGGCAGTAAGTCATACATATTTCTTCTGTAAGTTGCCATAAAAATTCTACTAGTTCTCACTAGGATAAGAGTTGTCATCATTTACACATTTGTAACAACCCTCTCCTTTCTGTCAACTGCTCCTTGATTTAAAAACACCATTCAAACACACAAAGTGATTAAGGTTACCAGGTCAAGAAAATATAGCTAGAAAAGGACAACAAGCCTACTGCCTCTTGCATAACCAGAGTATGGCTAAGTTGCTATGTTCTTTAAATCATTTTCCCCTCCACTAAAAACCTCTTAACATTCATTGCATCTAGTTGATGCTGATGCTCCCTTTCAAGTCAACACAATAATACCAGAGACTACTTTCCTCTTCTAATGACCTAGGAGAAAAAGAATATGGCATACACTGCTGCTCGAAGTCCAGGAAGCAGGATAATTAGTGGTAAAGTTCAGTCTACTCTGCCAGCTTCTCTAACTAGTCCTCCAAATCCTTGGTTTGTCAAGTCTAGGATAAAGAGGAATAAAGACGTACCGAAGAAAGTTAAGCAACAAACTCAAGAAGGAGCCTGGCATGAGAAATTAATACTGGAAGCAACAAATAAGGGAGTTATCATAATTATCTGCAAAGCACTTGAAGGACACAATACAGGGAGGAGGAAATATTCTGTAAGGGTACCATGAGAGCATCAGTCTGCATAAATAAGGACAATGAAGGCAGATTATCAGGAAAAGTCTTGAAGAAGAAACAATCACTTACCACACAGTTATGTCTAAAAAAGTAACACTTCCCTTGCCTTCCTTAACTTCCAAACCACTGCACCATGTCTGGAGAAAAACAGCCTTGCACATGGGAATAGCTCTTAGTGCTTTGCAAGCTATGTGACAGTGGGCACTCTGTGTCATTCACCTGCAGAATTTATTTTCTTCTCTGCAATTTGGGTGTTTTCCCACATGAGCTTTGCTGGTACAGCAGAAATTGAAAAACATGCATTTGGAAAGCACTCTAGCTGGCCAAAAGAATATGAGGGTTTTTTTAATTATTTTTATTTTGTAATAAAAACCACAAACAAGAACAGCAAAATAAGAAAGCCCTAAGAGAAACCTCCTCGAATATAAAGCAAACCCCAAAATTTTGAATAAAAAAAGTCCACCAAACCCACAAAACAACAAAACCCCCACCTACTTACCCAGAAGAATCTGCAAGTAATACACTGACATACCCATGGATGAATATCTTAACATAGACAAAGGGGTGAGAGAAATAAAAAGCACATCCCTCTTTCCTTTCTCATGTGTCGACTAAGATTTACTAAACCTTATCCCACCTTCTTTTTCATTTATGTCAACATCTGAAAAGTATCCATAAAACCACTTTATGAACCACTTTCTAGAGACAGCGCTGAACAGGTCAGACACAAAATAATAAGGCTGCTGAACCTGCATATTCATGAACGTGTCAAAACAATGCAAAATAGAGCAGATGACAGAGTTTTAAATCCCACAAGTTCACGTACTTCTACGTAGGAATTTCCCCAAATAGGCTAATTGGCATCACTTAAAAATAAAATAAAATAAAATAAAATAAAAAAAAACAAAACCAAAAAAAACCCCAAAAAATCCCACAAACTACTGTGGGAAAAGAAAAAGACAATTATATTGGCCTTATCTCACTCATGAAAACCTGTATGACTCCACAAGATGAAGGATAAGATATCTGCTAAAATTCAAGGTCAGCAACACCTGCACTCCAGGACAGCAAATTTACATCTTGCTTCTGTGGTTCTCAACATTTACTTAAATAGAGAGGGAGATGCAAAAATAAAGCTATCAGAAATATCTGGCAATTAGAAAAGCTACCTGTCCAGAAGGAAAAAAAAAAACAAACAAACCAACCTTAAACAACAAACAAATGCATCACTGGATACACACTTCATACAGATGAAGGACATGCTTATTTTTACACAAAAAGACAATGGCATTTTAGCATCCTTTCTAAAAATATGCTTTCCTGAACAAAGTAACACATTTTTTTATAAACTGTGAGCCAAATGCAAAATGCTGATACACCTATGAAAGTGTTAACTAAAATTATTTTCAGAGGGTGATGGGTTGGTACCAGGATAAAGCAGTTTCATTTATTTGTAAGTATACAGCCTACTTCTTAAGAAGAATGGCTGCACCAGTTCTTGGTGCTCTGGTTCCTGCAGCAGCTCTGGTTCTGGGAACAACCAGAGCTGCAAAAACAGACTTAGCTGAATACACACAATTTTTAATATTGAAGATGATAAAGAAAAATGTACTTTAAACTTAGGTTCCAGACTGAAAATGCAAGGCTAGCAATTAGAGAGAACATAATTAAACTTCTACACTAAGCGTATTTGATGTAGATCTCACTGACAAACAATACACTGAGAAGTACAAAGCCATTTTTACAAGCACACTTTCCAGCACACACACATTTTAACGTAAGAACAGAATATAGCATCCTCTGTTGACTTTTTGTTAATTTGTTTTCTGAACCCTGTACATACCAGGGCTTTCAATTCAACTTCCAGAATGAGCCCTGTTCTATGAAATGTTACTATGCTTGTGAGAGCCTTTAATTTTAGTTACAAGGCCATTGCAATACCTTTTATACGGTTTCCCTCCACCCTAGGTGGTTTTATTTAAAAAAAACCCACCCATACGGTATGGTGTATAGCCTCCTAATTGGCAACGGCTTCTTCTATTTGAATATTCTAAAGAATTTTCTGTCAATGATGACCTTTGCTTACAGTGAATAATTTTTCAGAATGAGAAAAGCATAATTGCTTTCTAATATAATATATATAACTAAATACTAGTCGTAAATATGAATAAGGGACCCAAATAATGTCAGATTTAGAGATGCTTTTTCCTAAAAGATAAGAAAAAAAAAAAAAGGAGAAAAAATAGTTCTAAGGTTGATTTTATTCAAACAACATACCGCTTTTATGATAGGGTGCTGACCTAAATCTTCGCCTCACAGCCCTGCCATCAGCCTGCCCAGACTCTTTGTTCCCTCTATTTTTTCCCCATAACTTACGCACAGTAGGTCACAGCATTTACATTTCTTTTCTTGGAGTCTAATTTAAAATCTTTATTCAATATAGTGTCCCTGGGCTCTGCACACCAGAGAGCAATTAGATTTTACCTTGTTTGAGGGATGGCACTCAGACTACTTAATTCAACTGCTGTTCCCTTTAATAACTACATTGTTAAGCAAAACCCACAGCATTTTACTTTTCTTTCTATTACTCAAGTAATGTTTGTTTGCAATCTCCAAAACAAATGCAAAACTAACAGAAAGAAATGCACCCAAGTTATCTGAGCCCCAAATCCTGGATAGGCTGTCAAGCAAGATGCTTACTTGCACCTTGTCCTTTTAGAGAGTGCCAGGATTACATTTCATCCTTATACCACCCTTCCTCCTCCCACGAAGGTACCTTTGGCAGAGGCTGTCAAGTAGAAGCCTCTTAAGTGGACCATCTGCATGGAGTAAACTTCATCCACAAACCCCATTTACTGCTAACTCAGTATTTGCATATTTTGCGCATGAATCTTCTACTATATAATTTATGCAGTCAGTTCAAAAGTACACTGAAGTCATTAGATGAAGCTGAACATTTAGTCCCTCAGAATTATGTTATGGAACCCTCAGCAGCATCAGAAATGAGATTATCTGATTCTCCACGGAAAAGAGAAGAAAGTATAAAGGACTTTGGTCAAACAGACCCTCACTTTCCTGAGCTAACATTATGTATTGGAAGTTTGCTCTTTAAAAAAGAAATTAAAAAAAAAAGAATAGTAATTGTAATACTACCACTAGCACAGCATTTTTGGCCATCTCCTTTCTAGATAACCTGTTGCCTTAAAATGATCACCATCTCAAAACTGCATGGTAAGCAACAAGCTTTAACCTATGCCCAATGCTGACATGGATGTTGGGCAAAGCATGATTTGGCGCCAAAATGACTATCACAGAATCCAAATAAACTTCAATTTAAAAAGCCTCTTGAACAATTTTGTAAACACAAGCCATTAAAGAAACTACAACCTTCTGTCTTTTCTCAAGTTACTATACCTGCAAAAACTAATGTATCTAAAACTAACAGGAATGCTTATATTTTTGGTCATTTCATGTTTTACAAGTGAGTCTAAAGAAATCAGTTTTAAGAAAATGATCTTTTACCGTATTACATGTCATGTTCCTTTGTAAATACCTAGTTCTTGTATGCATATAAAAGTGTGGCACAATTATGTACGCAGATTAATTTATGTTCCCTATACTACACACAACTTACAACTTGTTTCTTTAGCCCACCTGCACAAAGAATTAATGTTTGCAAATTACTCGTCCTGAAGCAACACTTTATTGAAAAGGATAAGCAAAAACTTGCTTCATACAATTGGGTTAGCAATCCTGCAAACCAGAAAGAAGTCGACGATAAATGGCTAACATCATCTGCAGCTCATGCTTTCCTATCTACAAAAAGGAAATCCTCCCATATTGGGTCTTACAAGAGTAGTTTTTCTTTAGTATCGTTCTCATAGTTACGGACAAGATTCATCTTAAAAGAACTCCATGTTTATAATATAGGTATTATTCCTCCATGAACTGAACCAGAATATCCAGATTTTTTTTTTTTTTAACTGAAATTATTTAAAAATCCACTGGTGCCATTTAGGTTGGCAAACAAACCAATAACCCACAACTAGCGGTGAAAAGCCAAGGGGGTTGGGAAATGAGAAATACAGGGGCTTTGCAAGCTGTCTAATTAAAACAATAATAAATAAATAAACCTAGATGTTCAGTGAGCATGACAAATGGTAAAGAGATAAACAGACTCAATTTCTAACACTTTAGACTTGGCTTTTGACCAAGAGGTCCCTTCCCAGCAAAGAAATAAAGCCCTGCAAGCTACAGACCGCCCAAAACATCTGTAAGTACCAACTTCTTTTGGACATTTATTAATTTTTAACATGCGCCCTCATTAACTTTTTGTTCTAGTTGCAATTTAAGTAAATGGAATTTCTCATTTGGCCAGTGCTGAAGCACAGGGAAGAAGTACCCAGCTAAACAGGGAGGGCCAGCTGCTGCTGCAATAGGGAGAAGCCAAAATCTAATTGCCTGGGCCTAGGGCTCGGCCAGTGCACCCCGAGGGACTGGTTCTCAGGGCTTCACCATGTGGCTGCCGCCCGACTCTTTCCAGCAGGGAGAGACCTCAGCAGCAAAGCTAAACTTAGGTTTACTAAAAAATCAGGTTTGCTCTGAGCAGGAGGGTGGTCAGACTTCTGCACTTCCTTTGTACTATAGTAAACTATGGCATTTATCTAAAATCTTTTCAAAACTTGTAGTATCCTGGACATGTCGGATCTCTGTAGTAAAATCAACCAGTCACACTTTCCTACCTCCCTAACCTTAAATGTAAGCTGACTTCAAAGTCTAGGTAGCCTTACTGTTACAAAGAAAGTTAAAATAGGAGAGTGAATTTCCTTTCCTATTTTTAAGCTGACAGCACTTCTTCTCACCCTGTTATCTCGTCTGGAGAATAAGCAGCGCCCTTTAAGTACTGCATCTTGTGGAATGGCTTCCTACAAAACAAAACCACAGACATTTAAGCGACTTGACAGATTATGGGGATTTTGAGAAAGTAAGTTAACTTTGGTCTTGCACCACATCCCAAAAGAGCAGGAGACAACTGCAGCTTAACTTTTCATTATTCCACCGGAACCATTTATGCCTCTTTGCTGTGTAACCCCTGCACTTCTGGTCTTTCATTACACTCTCAAGAATGCACACCATCTCTTGTTAAGAATAATTCCACTAGTCAACATATAATTTACATACAACTCTTGAGAAATAACAAAAACAAACACTACTCCACTGTGAACCTTACAAGATTATCAGGTTTTAGCACACAAACCTCAGGTGGGCCTGATGCCCCAGCTCTCGACATCATACCCTTCACAAGGCTGTCTACAAGAGATGAGAAGGCTGTATAAGAAAGTAAAGGTAGATCTGCAGCGTGATCTAGTTAGAACCAATAGCACTAGAACTACATACCTTATACCCACAAATGTTTCTGACACACACTAGCAATGGATGGTAGCTTTCAGTTTCTCACCTTCTGGATGCATCAAAACTTGAGTATGTATGCAAGGAGACTGTCAGCTGTTAACTGACAACAGTAACCTGCTCCCCTAAGAGAGCACCATTCCTAGAATGCTGAGCAAAGGTGCACTTGGTAAAGGTGCATTTGGTTAAAGGTACACACTGACAAAGATGAGGCCTTTCTGGTTTGACAGGTCGGGGATATGGAGGAGAACAACAGCAGGAATGCTGGAAAAGCAGTGCTGGGGTCTGCATTTAGGAAAGCAAGATGAAAACGTGCCGTGGGGCAGGGCTGGGTCCTGCTTCAGAGACAGAGGGATACAGTAGGAGTATAGAAAAGACAGATTTGGGAGTTCTTCACGTAACTCCAGAGCCTTTTGTCACATGGTGCAGACCTTAAGCCAAAAAGGTCAATTTAGCCTACATGCTACTGAAATTTAGCCTACATACACTCTGAAAACAAATGAAGAGTGGAAGAAGACTACTCAATCAAAGAAGTCTGGGGCTATTTGTGTAACTCTGTCTTTAATTTTTACATACAGAAAATCCTAGAGAATGTCTTCCAAGGTTTGCCACGAAGCAAAACCACCATTTTGAAGATAATTTAGCTAACTAGTGAAAAGGATGGAATGAACTCGCGTGGCATTTCAACAGCCCTGCCCTGTCAGAAGATTACAGACATCACAAAATAAGCGTACTGCTGGTTGCACCACAGATAGTGATAATGATAGCCTGTGCTACACAGGGCTTTTCATTGTCAGTGGGCTTTGCAAACAAAAAAAGCATCATTACAAAGGTCCTTCCTAACACAATTTTGCCTGGAAAAACATGAAAGAGCTTTAAACGCCTGACATCTTCCTCCCAACTTTCCTTCTTGACCACACTCCTCTTTACATTTCAGCCAGCAAGTAAGTATGCCAACTTGAGTCTTTTTGTCCCCAGGGAATAGAAAAAAAATGACAGAAGACCATCTTGATTTAATGCCATGGCACATTAATTCTCTCATATATTAATTCTATTATCACACCTCCAAATCACATTTATCAGTGGTTCACAGGTCTAACACAGGGAAATGGAGGGTTTGAGCCTTCATTTAGGACAGAGAGCATCAAGACAGGCTCCAGAGAATTAGTGTACAGCTGGCATAAAATGCAACTCGATAAAGCCCATCCCCTCCCAAGTCAATATATTTCAGCAGTAACCTGGATCTGCAAAAAACAATAAAACAAAAAATCTGAAAAGAACTTCAGCTGTCAAAAACTGCTAACTAGTTCAATCCACTAACAGAACTGTCACAATTTCTATTTTCTGTTCTTCCAACATCAAAAATAACTTTTCAGGGTGCTGCACCTCAGTCCAGCACTCTCCTCCTCTAAGATATTTTCTATGGCCATTTTAAAAGCTGGGTTAATTTAGCAGGCAAAGCGGCTGGATTCTATGTCAGGTTGAACCACCTAAGGACTAAAGGTTCTTTGTATTACTGTCCGGAAACTTTAAATGACTACATCTACATGACTTTATATGACCAACCAGAAAAACAAATAGGAAGCACAAGACTTTTGCTCACATTGTTATGATTTTTCTTTTTTATTCCACCTTAAGGTTATGTTATTTTTTTAAACAGCATTTTTTGCATCTCCTTCTTGTGTCTGATTGTCATATCTTACAGACTATGCCAGTGAGCAGACAATGACTTCTCCACCTAGCATGACAGAATATAACCCCAGTTCTTCCTCTTCTAGCTGTAAAGGACGCCCACAGAAACATGCTCTGCTATTCACTGTGCTATTAAAGGTATTCAGCTTTTAAATATGCACTGATTGTTTCCCTTGAGAGGAACACTTTTTTTTTTGCTTCACTTTTGCCTGAAAATTTCCCTTTTACATTTTTACTTAATGCAGAAAACAACACTGACTACCAACTAATAATAGATCTATCATAAAGGACAGCTAATATTCATATGCTGAAGCTTATGGAAAATCTTGTCACCTGCAGGTAAACCTTGTCACGTGCAGGTAACTTCTTAAATCACACCCACTACAGGCTTCTGGAGGCACACGGTCCTTTTTATTTCATTTCTTTGCTCTGTGGCCAGAGACAAAGTGACTGGACCAAAATAAACCACAGCCGCTTTCTGCTGGGACCATCCTCAGAGCTGCCTCAAGATGACCAGAGGTGCCTTCAGCATTTGACCTCTGCTCAGCTACAGCAGGACAGTAGCATGACATATGGCACACGTGCTTGCATATCCAAATCCCATCAGATCTGACACCAAGGTGACAGCTAGAGTCAAGGGCCATCACTCACAGCCACACCTCTTATGTCATTTGCTTTAAATAGCCTTGGTACCTGTAGCATTCAGAGAAGTTTGATGCATGTGTGTCTCCCTCTGAATTCACCCACTCAACACTTCATTTTCCATGACTTAAAAAAAGTTAGAACTGTCTTGAAGAACAGACACTAACTGGCAGCAACAAAAAACTTCCTTTTCCAAAGCGCAACACTGGATTAACAGAAACTGAAAAGCAAGAGGGGAAGAAAAAAAGAATGGGGGGTGGGGGGTGAGAGAGGTAGACCATCATCCTTAACTTTCTCCATGCCAAAAATACTGAAAGCAAAAGATCAGTGGTTACTCAAATCTCTCTCTTATGAGTTCAACTCTGGACCTCAACTGAAGTGAGGGGAATTCCCCCATTTTTCTTCTTTTTGTTTACGTAGGACTATTTCACCCAAACATTTAAAAAGACTTTATGTTAGGTTTTATTACATCATCTCTTATGCTGAAGTAGGTGAGAGTTGGTCTTTGGGAAGACTTATTTTTCTCTTATTTTTCTGTAAAAAGGCTATTCTACTCAAGATGGCCACTGGAAGCTTATTCTGTAGCTAGACCCTTCTTCAATAGAAGTATTACTTTCAAGACTTGCTTTTTATTCTTTTTTTAAAACGTACTTTAAAGAAATGCATGTGAAGCCATCAAGACTTTGAAAATTACTACTGAGTTTTTATTCCCAGTGCAAGGGTGCAGCACAGGTCTAATCCCCTCACAGATTAGTATTACTTGGTAAAACTGGTGCCACCCTGTGCCTCAGTAAATGCAGCTGCCCACTGCCCTCTCTCCCACAGCACACTAACATCACCATGCCTGGGGGCTGCTCATACCTCTGCCCCTAGTATAGCACCTGCTGGTGGGCAGCAAGACCTCACTAGTACATGTGGTTCTACTCAGAGCTATTTGATCCCAGAGCTTTCCTTCCCAAGTGGACAATAAAAGGCATCTACATCAGCCCAAATTCATACTAAACTCAGATGGATCACTGCTGAAATGAATATTGCTATCACCTGTGATACTACAGCGCTGGTAAGATAGAAAACCAATATGGTATAGTAGCAAAGATAGGACACAAGCTACCCTGATCGATAACATACACAAAGCCAAGCAGTATGATAAACAGACTGTGACAAAGTGCAACATTTAAAGAGACAGTGTTTTGTTTCTGTCAAGGCAATCAGATGACTTCTAACAATCTTCACACTTTGTTTGAGCTACATACTTCTTATCCACATGGTAGTCTCCTGTATGCACAACATATAAAGGCGCCACCAGGAGAAATGACAACTGGACTAGGCATCAAAAATTGGTATTCCATACTGAGCTGTTGAACAGCATGAAACAAAAGACAAAGCCTGCACAGCAGATTACACAGAACCAAGGTTTGTTGGTTTTGGTTTTTAAAAATCAAAGCCTTTAGTACACAGCACATTTACTGCATTATTGAAAAGTCCATTTAACATTTTTAATAGGAAGTTTTCAGGCTTAACTGCTCAAAACAGTGAGCACTGCTATGCATTTTTTAAATCACGATTTGCATCCCACACTAGAAATCCTGTTCCTCTTAAGTTCTCCAAAGTTGTAGTTACTACCTAAATCAATGTCAGACACCTTTAAAAGTGTTCCCAAAGACCAGACACCACTGTTTTTGAAATTTAGCTAGTGAGGAATTTAAATATAAAGACAGACAACACTAATACTTGTTCTGGATTTGTGTGACAGGGGAAGAAAATATGAGTATTTGCACTAGTTTATCTTTTTGTTGTTTTACAGTTATGAACGACATGCATCTTGATGGGCAAACGAACTCTGAGAAGACAAGGTAAGTGGTAGTGCCAGCATTGCATATGTGCTTTGAAAAGCCCCTGATCATTTACAGACTCGGTGAGATGCAAAAATTATCCAGGGCTGGCCTTCCAGTGCTCTTCACTCCTGCAAGGCTTTACCTGGCTCAGCAGGAAGTAGACTGTGGGCAAAGAAAAAAAAAAGTCAATTCTTGGCCCTCCTTTTTGGACAGATGGGGAAAGCAGGCAGGAAACACTCCTGAGGGAGCAGGGGGGCTGAACAAAGGAAGAGACCTTTTTGGTGGGTGCCATCTCCCAGCCAACCTTTCCTAAGGCAAATACTCCACCTCCAAATCACCTCCAACCCCTTGGCATTTCTAGTGGCACACAAAAGGACGTGGGCTCTTGCTCCCCACAGCAACAGTGACTGGAAAGTGAAAGAACTCACAAAGAGTAGTGTGATGTTCCCTATAGGGCTCCCTGCAGCTCCTACGCTAGATGAGATGACAAGATGTTCTGCTCTTCAGCACTGTACAGCAAGATCCATCTTCAATGTTAACCATTAATTTCTACAAAGTAAAATTCACTTTAAGCTCTGAATGCAGTAACTGTGCTGACTGTAAATGATGAAACGTTACTAATTTCTGCTGCTTCAAGAATGTAAATGAGGAAAAAACACCCCAAAACAAAGCTTCTAACAAGAGCTGTGCCTGTATAACTTAACTGCCATTGAGGCACTGCATTTATAGTTTGAGAAAAAACAGATGTATTTTATTTTCATATCTATCGCAGTTTGACAGAAGTAGGAAAAAATTACAAAACTAATCTCTAACTACCAGTCTTAACTTGTAATGGTAAGTATGAAGGGAAGTACAGATTTCCATATTTTGTCTCACCATAAATCTTGCAACTTGTGACTTAGAATACAAGAAAAAGCTATGGTGAAGTTGATTAAATCACCAAGGCTTGCTTCTCAAGCATATGGAAAAAACAGACTTTCTTCCTTCCTCCTCCAGAATACTCACAGTAACACTGAGATGCACATTATCTATCATGAGCTATTTATTGATCTCCACTTAATAGGTGGACAGATGCAAGTATATAAAAAACGTTTATTTTAAAACATAATATTCACATTCAGTGCCTTGTACAGCATTCCAGAAAACTTAAACATTATAAAATTTCTAGTACTACTTGCAATTGCTTTGTTTTCCAGTCTACTGAAGTTCTGGACCATGACAAGTACTCACCCATGCAAGACAGGTAGTCACTGAATTCAGATGAGGAAGTAATTCTGTACTACATCTGTCTAAATACTGCAGATTTATTTTCACAATGTTCTCATAAAAGAACAAAGTATATCAAATGCAAAGGAAAATTAATGTAA
>WYDI02028318.1:34919-53582 GCA_009867235.2 Psittacus erithacus | reverse complement strand
CTGCACACAATACTCCAAGTGAGGTCTCACGAGAGCAGAGTAGAGGGGCAGGATCACGTCCTTTGACCTGCTGGTCACGCTTCTTTTGATGCGGCCCAGGATATGGTTGGCTTTCTGGGCCAAATTCTCTCCATAGGTACTCAATGTAACTTTCAGATCATCTGTCAGATTGCAATACCCAGAAAAATCAACCAACAGAAGGAATACTAAACAGAACTAAATAATTGATCTAAATAGAGGGTAATTACTACATATCTTTTCACTAGGCTGGATCTTGAAGCAGAAATAAGGATTGGTTAAAGAAGACTACACATTTTCAGTAAAAGTTACTGGAAAGGCAGAGACATACAGGCTCCTGGTACAGTCCATGTATGTTTCCCTCCAGATAATACACAGTTCCTACCCAGAAATATTTTGAAGTACAATATACATAATATCACATCATACTAATTTCACCCTTTCAAGAATAGTAATTACTAGTTCTGAAGTATTTTCCAGATCAATATTACCAAATTGAAATTCAACATAATTTAGCTTGTCAAAGATGTATTTACGGAAAAAAAAAAAAGCAAGCTGGACCAGTCCATTAGGACAACAGGGTGTGAAATCAGCTGGGGACTACAACTCAGGGATCCAGCCTGACACTGTTAACTGCAAAGAGGGAGATGTTGAGGCATCCTTTTTCCTCTCCCAATACAGTTCTTTTCAACTGTCTTGAACCCGAAGACTTCTGAACCAAAGTAACTGCAATGTAATTTGAAATCAACCCTCTCAGCTCCTTTACTAAAATAAGTAATTGCCTCCCAATAATCAATGATACAGAGCTGCAGCAAGTCCACTCCAGCATTTTGCTGGACAAAGAACATTATGTACAACTCTTTGCCAGCCAGACTAAACTAAAAGGTGAAACTCCTCTGGAAAAGTGGGCAGAAATGGACAGAAGCACTGCAGGACTTAACAGACACAGCTAGCCTCACAGAAGATTCTCACGCAATAAGACCAACACCTAATAATTATTGTAATACAGGGACATCAATCTAGGAGATTGTAAACAAACTGTCTGTAGACTACAAGGCCTGAAGCATTATTTCATTCTACAGCATGACATGTCAAGCTATTATCATACCAGATATGTAAAGGTAGAATCTTGGGAACCATTACAGATCATACAAGAAGACTCTAAACCTTCTTTCATCAAAACCGATGACAAAAAAATGAACAGTTTGAGGTTAGTTAAAGACTAGAGTGAAAAACTCTCACTTAACCATTATGTTTGGTACATTAATATAACAACTAAACAAAATGGCTTTCACAGAAAGGCTGAATTCCTTTCCTGTTTGAATAAAATGTATGCCCCATGAAGCAGAAAAATAAGTCAATGCAAACAAACTCTCATGCACAGAACTGGGAAGTTAGCCCAGTAGTTCGGGTGGGAGAAGGAGGTGATTTCGTCTCAAAGTGAGCCAACAGATATAACCATAAGCAACAATACAACCCAATGCCACCACTCCACTCAGAGCTGCTGCTATATTCCATGACAGCACTCACTAACTTATGGATAAACAAAAGCTAGTAGCAAACAACAAATAAAGTCAGCAGAAACAACAGAAAGCACAGATTTCTAGGATTAATCATCATATGCATAAGTATCCGGATTATAACAGCATGTAGACTCCTTTAGGAGCTATTTTCAGCTGCTCTTTTGGCCATTCCCTTCTACTGTTAAGTATTACAACCAGTTTCTTACAGTTTGCTGGTCTCATACCTTACAGCAAGTGCTAGAAGTTTCAGTTCACAAGAAAAAACCTGAAGTTACTGCATAAATTGAGAAAACTGAATTATGTCCAGCACTCTGCAACAGAAATTGCTGTGGAAGAGGCATTCAGAGACTGCACAAACCAAATTAAAACTAGTATTTCTAAAACTAGCAACTGTCCTGTCCAAAATTACTGCCTCCAGTTGTATTACATAGGTGTGTCAGAGACTAAAGGGAAGTCTGAAGAGGCCTTAAGCCTACATAAATTCAGAAGTTTAAAAACTGACTTTGGCTGATGGACTGAAGAATTCCCACATTTGGACTAGAACTTCCACAGAGTCTGAATGAATAATTTTAATTTCACAACAAAGCAGTGGAAGAGTTTTGTTTTCTTCTAAACACCTTCTTCTGTTCTTAATTTCCTACTAAACTAGCAGGATAACTAATGAGGAAGCTGCTCTCAAAACACATAAGGACCACAGCATGTACTGCAAATGCTAGGCTGACAGTTACAAGTATTAAGAGAAGTTTTCTTTAAAGCTTGAATCACTCATTACACAGTCAAAAGGGCAAAACAACTTCAAGCTCAAGAACAGGTCTGCCAGTCAGAGAAAACTGCAAGAAGAAACAGCAAAAAGGTAGGGCAAGAATTGTAGAGATTACTTTTTAACAGTAGACTGTACATAACACAAAGATACAACATTCTTCAACTGGTAGCTTTATTTTGTAGAAGTACACGTGAAATTCATGTAGCATCACGATCACAGCTCCCCCATGCTGATGGAGACTGGGAATAGCAGTGTCACCAGGTTAATGCTTTAAAATTCTTGCATCAGTGACTACTATGGTTCAAACTAAGAAGCCATATTCATATCCCCAAAAGCAAAACTGAGTTCAGGTATCTAAGCATGTCCACTGATACCCAAAGATGATACTTGCACTATTCCTTCTGCTTCATACATGTGATTAGGAGCCTCTATCCTCATGACTTGTTTTCATGAAACCTCACAGAGGCATTACTAAAACCATTCCCTTAAGTATGAAAGCAGCAACTGCACTAGAAGCTACAGAAGACAACTCACATTCCCATCTCAAAATTAAGACTAGCTTCTTCCAGAAACATGAACTAGAGAATTTTAGCTTTATAACAGAGGATGAGAAAAAAAAATATAAATAAGCCATTTCTTAAGGATCGGCAGGCTTTTCTTCACTGGAGCATGTCAAACTTCTAAGAATCAATTAAAAACCCTGAGTCTGATCCTGTTCACAAAGCAGTGCGAACTGAAGATAAAGGAGTAGCTCATGTAAACCTATACAAATGACAGCACTTAACACATATGAAAGCACCACGTTGCTGATAAATGTCTTCAGGAAGAAAGAAAATCAGTTCTCTGAAGCTAAACAGAATCCTGAACAACTTCTGAACAGAAACCAGACTACTGCTTATTCCTTTAAAAATACTAATACTCATATCCAACGTGGTCTCAGGGAAGGTGCACATGGTAGGGTGAAAATTCTAAGACAGTTATTTTACACCATACTCTACATATATAGTATCATATGCTGTAGCCTAAGCTACCAAAAACAATATTATGATCATGCAAATATTTAAAGGTAGCAAGTCTGCTTGGAGCTCCCCTATAACCATCTTACACTATGGGAGCAGAGTTTAACAGGAAAAAACCCTACATACACACTTTCTTCCGAGACATTGGTTTTTGTTACTAGCATTCCAACTGAACTTACCAAGAAGGTAACAGCTCAATATTAAACACTCACTCTACATCCCCTCTACTGGTTTGAATGCTATCCCAGAGTCCTTGTAAGCTTCCAGGCAAAGATTAGTATATACTGTACATCCCACTTACCAAAAAGTAACTCCGTAATTTCTGCATTGACCTTGTTCCCAGTTCTAGTTAAGAGACCTGAAAGTGGGAACAAGGATCATATAAAAGTTAATGAAACTTATTTGGCAAGCAGGACACACAGCATTAAACTAACCTCTACTTCTGAGCTCACAAATCCTTATAATGTAGTAACTTGTCCCATGTCAACTGCTCCGTACAGCAAAACAGAACTTCTGAAACATTAAGAAGTCATTCACAGTACTAGTAGGAAGAAGTCCCTTGCCAAGTCTTGGCTACCATTTTGGAAGCAAAAGCTACATGGCTTAAAAAAACAAACAAAAAAAAAAAACAAAACCAAACCCAACAATACATCCAAGGATCACAGCTGAAACATGCATTAGCAAGGTTGTATTGAAACAGAACAGACCACTTAGTTTACTTTCATGAGTTTTATTAAGCAGAATAAGCATTAATATACATTTAAGTAAGCATTCTGCCACAATAGCTCAATACAGTTTTAGTAAGGTATATGGCAATCTAAATGGAGTCATAATTAAAGTCAGCAGGTTCAGTTACCAAGCACAACATGGAAAAAGGGGCATGTTATAAAAGATTGATACAAGAAGTTACTGTATAGCAACTTCAAAGGAATACAAGACACTAGGGAATTTTGCCAACAGTACCTGAGCTGAGAAAACACAGGGAGCTTAAGACCCATCTCAGGAGAAGCCACCCCATATGCACAGTGAAGAACTAGGCTGAGCAATTTAAAGAGCATCACTTTAACACTTCCTTTCCTTAAGCATACTGGTAAACAGACTTAAGAGGCTTCTTTCAGCTGCATTTCCTTATCATACATGCCTCTCTTTTTTCCTTTTCCTTTTTTAAATACACACACAAGCTTTTCCAAGTCAGGACAGCATCCTAACTGCCTCACTCTGGCTACTACTACCAGAAACTCACAGATAAGAGAAAGGCTGTCTTTAAAAGCTAACAATTCAAAGTTGACTTATTTCATGCAGTATGACTCTTAAGATCGCCCCAATTATCTGCAGTCAGGCAGAGGCTTTGATAATAGAGCTTGTAACATATCCAATAGTCTGATCAGACTGGTTAGGCTAGCCTTGCTGATGAGTCATCTTTTGTACTTCTTTCTCAAATAGTCTGGTCAGAGGAGAAAAAAGCTCTGGGCTTTTTTATGCTGGTGACAGCAAATATCTGTGGAAAGGAATCACCTCCTATTGACAATACTTCAGAATTGTCATCGTCATTACTGATCTGAGCAGTTCCAGAACTTCCAAATTCACAGGACAGTATTCCCCTGAAGTAAGGCTATGGGTGGAGTCAAGCATTGTATCCGACTCCTGCTTTTGCAAAGCTAAGCAAACTGAGACCTGATCAGACATTCCTTTTAGTGATACAATACTTAGCATGCAGCATGCAGTCTCCAATAGCTAGAGTTTTTTAAAACTAAGTCTACTGCTGAAATAAGATTACTTGTACTGGTTGTGTTCATTAAGTATTTAGTGACCTAATCAGCACACATTTTCCATGCTATTGTTTCAGTGCTTCCAGCATTTTCAATATTGTTCTGGAACTCCTCTGGGGGAAGAACAAGGAAATTAGCATGAATCCATCACTTCAAACCTAATACATAAATAACTCTGCTTTTAAAGACCAGACTTCAACAGTCTTTCAGAACTACAGAGGTCTGCATCTATATTCCTCAGTATTTATTTCAACCACCATTCCAGTGACACATATGATGAAGACAGGACTGTTTATCATTTGAAGCAGTATACCAACATCAGCAGGCATCTTACCTGGGCCCATTGCTGTCTTTCCTCTTGGCTGAAACACTGCTTTGTTCTGTTTTTGCTCCTCTGTCCATATGCTCACTGGCATTCCTCTCCACAATTTCTCCCTCATCCAGTGCCCTGTGCAAACGGTAATTCACCATCTTCAAAATGATAAAGAGAGCTGCTATCACCGGGCAGTAGACAGCTACTATCATCATGGAAGAAGGAAGAGCCTTTCAAAAAGAAAGTAAGAAACAGTTAATGAACACAAGGTCAAATGTCCATAAAAATACATAAAGCCACACAGAAGATATTGAACATACTAAAAAATAAAGGTTTAAACACACACTGCCTACAGTCAAACTTTGTGTGGAGATTGACAGAAGTCGAGTAATGTAGGGGGAAAAAAAAGGAACAATTGGACTAAAAATGCACCACAGCAACATGCTAAATAGACCTATCATTGGAGCTTGAGAACCCAATTCAACTCTCGTTCTATTTTTCTAGGCTATTGGAATATAATAGACCAGGAAACCTAGAGATAACAAGATTTTGTGTCAAGCCTAGTATTTTTTATTAGTTGTTATGAATAAAGAAAAAAAAAAAGGGAAAATTTTAAGCAATTTGAAAACTAAACCAAGCACAGGGTATGACCTTATTCCAGGGCTAGTCCATAGCACCAAGTCCATTTTTGATAAACCAATGCGAGTTCAACAGCATGGTACACGGGAGAAAATCTGACCAATTACCCAACACAGATGTTTTGATTTAGCTTGTCAGCTTCCAACAGCTCTCTTGCATGACAAAACACTGATCAGTCACAATAGCCAAGATCTACTCTACCTGCATACAAAGGAAAGGCTGCTTACATTTGTGGCTCATGCATTTGAGCAGCAGTTCACAATAACCTGCAAGACCACACACCTCAAAGATTACTTTTGCTAGACCATTACAGGCCCATGGAAAGGCAGCCAGTGCAGATGCTCTGAAGACAATTTTTCAGCTGTGTTAAAGGTGGCCAGAAGCCACATGAAAAACCTCAGTCCCAAATTCAACTTCTGAAATTTCATTCAGAGTCAAGACTTGGCATGCAACTTTCTCAAAGGCCTATAAGACTTTTACAGATCAACTGCTTGAGCAACAGATATTAAGTGTGGACTAATATCCACTTAGAAGTGCTCACAGTACTAGTTAAACTTTGGATTTCACTTCAAGGCCTTCATCCCTCTAATTCACATTTATTTATCCTTACAATATGCCATTTCCCTAGGCTGTCACAAAGCAGAATGAGACATAGTAACTCTTAGTCTTCATCCAAAAACAAACCATTTTCCTAACAAAAGAAACAAGAGTCTCTTCATACTTTCTTGTGTTGCTATCCATTACCGATAGTGTAGTTTGATATAAAATTCTAACAGCCATAAGCGTATGTATATACACACAGGCATACAGCAATCAGAATTGAACAGCATTTGTTACCTAGCATGAACATTAATTTAGTAAATGAGAAGGATAAATGAGCTGTCTTTTTAGACCTCCTAGCCTAAGGGGAATTACAGCTTGTTTTGTACACCTTGTCTCCCTCCCTAGACAGACCATTGCAAGAGCAAAGTTTTTACGGCAATTAAAGCCCCAAGCACAACTTGCAGAATCATAAAAGGAACATGACTGGATAATAAGAGAGAGCTCTCGCTATTCTGCACCTAAAGCTAGTTTTAGCAGCTTAAAAAAAAACAAAACACTATCTGATTACAACATTAATATTTCTGCATTTAAGAGCTTTATTAGTCTCAGAAGAACAGGAAGTGCTCTTCATACAATTTAAGCTGCAAGTTTAGCAAAAACTTTGTTTGAAGAGATCTCCAAATAACAAAACATCATACTAATAAAGGGGATACAAGAATAAACATTTCTAAATATTGACGGTTGGCTAAAGAACAAACCAAATCCTTAATCCAGCTGCTCACTTTCTGACAGTAAGCAAAAAACAAGTAATCAATATGACATTTCTAAAGCCAAACAAGTATAAATAATTGAGTCTGGAATTGATCAGAAGGCAAGTTACTGATTAGAATCCTTTCATTAAGTAGGTCAAGTTTAACCTACCTTTTCCTTCAAAACAAGTGAAGTCAACACCTAACCTAATACTTGAAGCAGGCAAGGCAAACTAAGCTTAGGTGTGCCAACTCAGATTTTCCATACTGAGCTGGACAAGACCTTAGTGGATAGGAAGATTCACTTACCAAGCACTACCTCAAGAGGAGAAAGAGGAAACAAAGTTTTTCAAAAACAGCATCAGTAAGCTATCAGGAACCACAATGATGCTTATGGCATCCATACAACTCCTGCAGAAACACTACAAAAGTTTCCTAAAGAAATGCGGTTTTTCCACTTCCAAGAAGTTCAGAGACAGCTAGCTCCCTGCAGGCAAGGACAGGTTCATTACCTCTGGCAAAAAGTATAAGCTTCCTATATGCACTATGCAGTCTACCTGATCACAAATACAACTTCAGCTATCCTCTCCTTTACAAGTACCTGTGTTCAGAAGCCACTACCAGAAGAGTCAGCTTGACATCAGATGACAAAAGCTAAACTTAGTCTATAGAAGATGTGCTCATACTTTTCCATTTTGACAGCTCTTCAATTTCTCCCCTCTACTCCATTAGCAGTGAGGTCACACAACATACCCAGTTTATTTTGTGGAATCCAAAATCTACACATCCTGTTCTGCAAAGGAAAGCTTTGAGAAAACCTAAGGAAGGCAGCAAAACACTTGTAGCAAACCCAGTAAAGAATTAAAGGCTGCTTTTTCCTCACATCCTGTTTTCACAGGATTGCAATAGGCTAAAAATAAGATAGAATGAAAAGTAGCAAGTTTTCTGACTCCTCTCTGGAGAGGGTATATACGCTGGGAACAGAAGAAATTTTAGCATGTCCACCATACTCCATCATTTGATCATGTGCTACTCATGGTACCAGCAATTTATCTGCATTCCAGCCTCAAAAGGAAGAGTTACTGCAACCTAACCTAAAGCACATCTGCTTTCTCTATTTTTCTTTGACAAAATCGAAAGCATTCAACTTCCACTTAAGGTCTTCTCTCTACAAGCCAAGACAAGTTAATGCGAGATTAGCATTTTAAACTGCACTTAATATTTTACCACATTTGAGGGACAAGTCTGTCACTAGCATAACTGAGTATCCTATACAATACCATCTTCACAATTATAATACAAACCTAAATCCTACAGATCTGCAGCTACATCTCATTTCAGTTCTTTCCACAAGTAGCAAAGCATGTTTATTAGGCACAACAGACTAAAAATCTCAGGTTGGAGCTTGTCAGCAGACATCAGCTGGCTACAAGTCTGTAGCTGCAACAGCATTTCAGAGAACATCCCATTTTACTGCCCCATATCTAGCTACTTCCATTAGCACCAAGGAAAAACATGCTGAACAGCAGAAGTCACAACTGAAGCTCTTACAGGAGAGAAAAAAAAGAGCTAGACATGACCACCACAAAAACTGCCTGCTTTAATTACACTCTGCTGAAAACTTCAGTCATCTAATGGCTGAACAAACCAAATCATTAGATAAACTCATAGCTGGAATTATTTCTCTAAGCGAAGTTAAGCAATACTCTCAAAGATAGAGGGGAAGGATACCGACTTTTCTACCACCTTTCCCCTCAGGAGCTACTTTCCTAATTAAAAACTTTCAAGACAATTTATGAAATCCACACTATACACAAGGACAAAGGTAAGAATGCACAGCTGGGAAGTGGGACTGTTTCTTCTGAAAGCTGCTGGCTATTAGGTCAGCTCAATTGTATCGCAGCATACCTTTTGTGAAAGAGTGGTTAGAAAAAAGTTTTAAGCACTCCTAGATTCCAGTGGTCAACCGGGAACAGAAAAGAAACCTCAGACCACAAGTTACAGGGCTAAGATATTCCCATTTGAACTTCAAATGTCACTGTATCTTGATTCACCATTTCAAATACATAAGTGCCAGAAACCACAAGGAATTTCATTGATCACAGGCTGTGCTACATACTTATGAAGAAACAAAGACTATATGGATCTTGCCTAATCACAGCTAGCTTTAGCTAGACACTACACATACAGTGAAGTTTCCAGATGCTTTTCAAAAAGAGATGTGTAGGTGTTACCTGCTGAAAGCATTCACAGAAAAGTCTCCCAATCCAAATCAGATTGCAAGTCCTTACATAAAAGTGATATTATCAAACATTCATTAAGCAGCAACAGTTGTCTCGTAAAATACTTTCAAGTTCAAGCATTTTGAGACCAGTATTTTATAGGAACATTCATACTGGTGAAGAGGAAAGATCAAGAAACAGCAGATAGCATTTGTCACCATTTTTTGTTTGTGAACAGTCAGAGCCCTGAAGAACTGCTGTTATCAGAAGCACATTCAGTTACAAGTTATCTAGTTCTTGACTGAAACCTTAAAGCCTACAAGTGAAACTTGAATAGCCAAGAAACTAAATGTGGCTTAGAGCAACATAGGATACCAAGGATTCGCATTATACATCCAACTTAAACTAAGTGTTTAAGAAACTTCACTGGAAAGAGACTTTCATATGAAGCTACATTTATATGACCTATTTGTGTAACTATGTACACAAGTCAGGAAATCAAGTGCCTATTAAGTGAACTGCTGTCTAAATGAGCTTGACTTCGACAGGCAAGTTCTGTAGATACATAGGAGCCCATAACCCCAAGCAAGGTACAGTCCCTGGCTCCTCTCTAGTCACTGGCAAAGTTCCCCAAGTACCAGAGCCAAGACTTCACCCCCTCCTGTGCACGTGGTGAGGCTGAAACAGCATTCCGACTAGGAGAAGTGCTTTGGCAGTCTCCTCTCTTCCCCTCCCCGTTGCAGCATTGATGCTTAACACTGGCCTCTGCATTTAGGGCATTTTTTTCCAACTCTACCACTATGTTTTACAACCTAGTTGTAGACTTTCCCCATATTGTAGCATGTTTTCTTTTCCCAGCTAGGGTTTCAGACTAGTGTAAAAACAGGGATCAGCTCTTACAACAGATATGCAAATTGACATGCACAATTTAGTCTGCTACTGAATACAGATACCCAAACAGGATAGATTTAACTAGTCTAGAAAACAGTATTTTTGTATGCATGCTGCCAAGCCACAGAACCAAGAGTACAGACTCAAGCAGCTTCACTCAAGCAGACATTTCTCTTCTTCTACACCTCAATTCTTTCATTATCTTTTCTTTTTTGCAACACTTCCTAAGGACAAGTTAAGTGTATGAAAAAAAAACAAACAAAAAAACTAAAAAACAACACAACACATGAGAAAAGTATCTGGATCCGCAATACAGATACATTTATGTATCTGTCTGTCCTTCCCACAGGGTACAGACCTCACTTTCATGTGCTCAGAAGGCAGATAGATGAGGGACTAAGGACGAAACACTAGCTGAATTCTACTGCTAGTTTCTTTGGTTGGTTTGCATCATGCATTAAACTCATCAACCATAAAAAAAGCACTGGCATACGCATGCAAAGAAACACACAGATTTATGGTATCACTTGCTGACCACAACCATTACCAGATTCCATCCTGAAAATAAAGGCTAAATAGAAGGAACGCACAAATTAAAGATCAGCAAGGTTGGGTGGAATAAACCAAGTCTTTAAGCAATAAATGCATCTAAATTACCATACCCCAAAAAGATTATGTGTTCCATTCCTGTTGGGGGTTAAATAACATTTGCAAAAATGTTATTAGCTTACTGTAAAATGCATTCAGCCTTTAGTTCTTAGGAGATCCTTTTGCTGCCCCAATGCATCAAAGTAACCCTGCACTCTTGGAATTCCTTATGTGAGGAAGTTGTATAAGTAATATAAAACCTGCCAGCATTTTAAGTCTTTCTATATACACCTTGTTTTTCAAATACACAGGGTTGTCTGCCAGCGAGCTAGCATCTGAAGCTAGCTTAGAAACTCCCTCCTACACACCAGTGAGCCATGCTCTGAATTCAGATTACAATTACCTAAGACTTTTTAAGCAAGTTCTGCTTATTTAGGTATGTCCTACAGCAATGCAACATTTACTGCTTCTTATTCTGAAAAAGAGCTTAAGAGATGCTAAAGAGCTAAGATGACCATCACAGTTCTGCCTGTTTAGTTTATGTCTAGACAACACTTAAACTGCAGAGGGTGGAAAGAGGGAAAACGGCCAAATATGATTCAATCTGCTTCAACTTGTGACTAATCTCCCCACTTATTCTCAGGGAAGTTGGCACTTGTTGCATCCTTAACTTGTTCAGAGCTATGAAGCAAGAGAATTTAATTTCTCTGATCTCAACAAAACCCAAATCAGCCTGCTTTGGCCTGTCTTTTTCCCTTTGCACAGGAAAAAGTTTAAGCAACACTTAAGTTTACCACCCCATAGTATGGACAACTGAAGCTTAACTGTCACTTTAAGAGCAGCAGGAGACTCAAATGCTGGTCCAGATTTATCAGTTGCGAAAAGACCTATGTACAGTACAGATCAGCCCCCTTCAGAAGTCTCCTGTGCATAGCTCACCACACCTTTATGAACAGCTCTCTCATCAATGCACTACTAATTAAATAGGCTGTCTAAGCAAAAGAGCAGTACTTCTGAAAAAGGAAAAAAAAAAAAACAACCCGACATTTGAGACCAAAAGGAACGCTGAACAGATAGAGATTCACAGTTTTTACAGAGAGGATCTGCCTACCCGAAAGTTTTATCTAGCTGTTGTCACATCAACTTTGGTTTTAAAAGCCATTTGTCTCAGCCTGCTGTTTCCTTGCCAGCAGTCTGAAGTTCTCAAACAAAAAGCCTTGGAGCTACCTTTTCCAAGGCATGGTAATATGAATTAAAACTCAACTAACAGGGCTATAACCTCCTCTTACACATGAGCTATTTCTTAGTATGAAGTGTTTCATACTGCAATCTTACAAATTGCTCTTTAACAAAGCAAATGCCTGACCCCAGAGGTCTCCATCTCTGCAACTGTACTCGCAAAGCTTTTCCTCCAAGGTTTCATTCACTAGCTCACATTTTTTCCACAAGGCAGTTTCCACTTTGACACAGCAGCTGAACCTGGCAAACTTGCAAGTTACATTCTACCTCATGTGCTCAAAACTGGTCACACCTAACAGGTTCACACCTTTCTATTGAGAAATCTTAAGTGAAATATTAGTATTTCGTAAATTACACACAAGTTACAGAGAAAAAGCACCGGCCAACAGGAAGCTGCCCCTTCCTCCCATTACAGATCATACCTCTTATATTTGTTTCCAAGTCCAAATGTCAAAAAAGTCTCTAGGTTTAAAGGTTAGTATTTCAACAGCTTTGACTTAAGTGTCTGATACAAAGATGAATTCAACAGGAAATCTCCCAAACCAAGTATACTGAAGTCTGGACACAAGCAAAAAAGCTAAAGCAGCTTCTTATCAGTAACATCGAGTCCAAAATGCTGCCAGCCAGCACACTACACTACGGCCAAATAAACTTCTCGATTATGGACCCTAAAGCACATTCCTCCACCAGTCTCAAAAGTCAAAAAGAGAAAGGGGCAGAGCTGCCAGCCAGAAATACTGGCTGGATTCACCAGCTGCTACAGGGGCTGTGCTTTTTTCTGGACTACCAGCAGACCTGCAGTGGAAGCCAGCAGAGTTATGCCCGATTTTTAAGGAATTAAAACAAAACGAAGGCCAAGTGCCCGGGATCGAAGCCCCACCGCGCCCGACGGGCCCCGCTAGCACCCACCCACATTTTCCCGGTAACACGTCCGCGCTACCGAAACGCCGCAGCCCCGGGCGTATTCCGAGGACCCGCCTAGAGACACCGCGCGCCGCGGCGGGCGCGGGCCGGAGTAAGCGACTGGCAGCCGGACCCCGGGGCGGCCCTCCCCGGGACGGGCGGGCGGCGGCAGCGCCGCGGGCAGGGGGCGCGCGAGCGACGGCCCCGCGGCCTTTCCCGCTCCCGCCCCTCCATCCCCCGGGCCTCCTCGCTGCCGCCGAGGCGCGCTACCCCTCGTAAGGCCCGCCCGCCCCGAGGGCCAGGCCGACACCGCTGCCCTGCGTACGGCGGCCTGCGCTCACCATGTAGAGGGTGAAGGGGAAGCCGAGCAAGAAGAGCCACAGGTAGAGGTGCAGCGCGTTGACCCCAGCGCCCTGGTGCGGGTCCTGGTACCAGCCGCCGCTCAGCGCCGCCCACACACCCTGGCGCAGGATCTGCAGCACCTGGGAGCCCATGGCGGCCCCGCTCCGCCGAGCCGGCCCCCCGGCTCTATCCGCCCTGCGAGCCCGGGCAGAGCCGCGCACCGCCCGCGCTCCACGACAGCCCACACGGCCGCAACCACCGCCACCGCCTCCCCAGCAACGCCGCCGCCATCTTATGTCCGGGCCCCGGGCCGGCCGCCCGCCCCCGCGCCGCCGACAGACCGGCAGCCCTTGCGGCAGGGGACGCCCGCCCCGCGCGCTGCCGCCGGGGACGAACCACGCGGCGGGGGCGGGCACGACAGCGACTGCACCTGCGCGCGGCCGCGCACCGCCGAGCGGGGCACGGCCGCCGCAGCGCCCCCTGGGGGCGCGTCCGGCCCGGTGTCGCCGGGCGGGGTCACCCTGCGGAGCCCGGGCCGTGAGGAGTGGGCGGTGCGCTGGGGCTGCCCGGAGCCCCGGGACGCGGGGAGGCGGGCGCACGCCTGCGGGCTCACGCCTGCGGCCTGAGCAGATCTGCTCCCGGGCTGCGCGCCTTGTCAGGTGCTCGGGAAAGTGCAGCGAGAAGCTAGTATCACCCAGGGGGTTTCCTTGCCCTCTCTGAGGCCTTCCCTCCTGATGGGGCGTGGGGTCTCCTTGTGGCAGGGGCCATAGTCCCATTGTATACTTTAATTATTTAAAATTAAAGCAGAATATCAACCTCACTGTTTCCAGAGCCATAGAATCATAGAATCAGGTAGGCTGGAGAAGACCTTTAACATCATCAAGTCCAACCTTTACCCCAGGACTGCCAAGTCCACCACCAAACCATGTCACTGAGGGCCTCATCTACACGGGTTTTGACTACTCACAGTGACAGTGATTCTACCACCGCCCTGGGCAGCCTGTTCCAATGCCTGAGCATCCTTTCAGTGAGGACTTTTCCTAATACCCAATCTAAACCTCCCCTGGCACAGCTTGAGGCCATTACCTCTTGTCCTGTCATTTGTTACTGGGGTAAAGAGTCCTCCCTTTTACTGTAACATATTTTACCAAAACCCTTGAGGATCTGTCCCCACTAGAGGGTTTGGTTTGTTGTTTCTGCATATACAGGGCCAGAATCCCATGGGTGTATTAGGAAGGAGAACACTGCACAGCAGGCCATGGGTACACCACAAGCCTCTCACAAAGTGAAGTCTCAGCTTCCTCATCCACCTGTTTTTACAGGTCACTAGTTCACTGAGGCCAGACTTTTCAAGCTTTCCCACTAAATGAGCATATCCCAAAAGTCACACATCGAGATAGAAAGGGACAGATTAGGGAAGTTTTCAGAGTGCTATCAAGCAGGAGAAAGGGGAAGGTTTCCTCCTTCAAAACCTATGAATGAGTAACACTGAGGATCCCTCACGAAGTTACCTTCTCCAGTCATATTTGGGGAAGAAGGTGCTTTGAGGGTACGTGATGATAGTGTTGCCGTGGTGGCAGAAGGATCCCACATGGGTTCTGTCCTGAAAACAACTTAGCATGCCATTCCAGAAGATATGAGATGGGGGAGCAGCACCTTCTGGGTCTCTGCTGCGGAGATACTGTGGGAATGAAACAACCGAAGCACTCAGTCATGACTCATGATGAGCATGCATTTGGGCTGGTGTTTTCAAGAGGCTGCATTCATGCCACAGTCTCCACAGTGTTTTTCTCCCTGACAGTTAGTGAACCAATGGCAGCATTTGGCTATTTTTGGAAAACCAGAAGTCAGAAGTGACTGACTCAAAGCAGATGTAGATGGTCTGTTTTTTGTTTCCCCACTGGGAAAGTAGGGAGAAGGGATGGACACAAAACCCCAGCCATGGTATCTCTCTCTCCACAATATAAACAAATAAACCATTTTTAGCTTTAGTGTTTCAGGTAGTGCATTTGGAAACACAAGACCACGAGAAGTATTTTGCAGAGGAGCCTTTTTTCACTCTGTCAAACAAGATTGAGATATGAAAGGAAAAAAAAAGAGGGCGAAGGGAAAGAAGAGGGGGGAAAAAACAACAGAAAACCTGCAGAGGATTAGCATGGATGGAGAGGGGACATTCCCTTTATCCTTTAGGGATATAAAGCCAAACATGGCAAACTTCACCAGTTACAGTAGGCTCAGAAAAAAAATGAAATTACAAAGCCTGTTTCAACTACATAATTTGCCAAAATACCATTAAAAACTAAAATTAAAATACGGCTGTCAAAAGATTAAGTGTTTTGAATGTGTTATCTGTAAATATACTGTGATACTGTAATGATGAGGATTATGAAGCATGCTTTCTTCCATCAGCTGTTTTATGAATGTTACATAAAAGCCGTTCACTTCTCCACAAAAAGGAGGCAAGAGGGATAACATTCGTTAATAATGTGTCTGAAGGCCACAGTAAACACTTTAAAAACCTTTATGCTTTTGTTTAGGAGCCATTGATTAAATCTGGACAGATTAGCCTCAGCCTTATTGTAATGATTCTCATTAAACAGTGCCCCTGTGTGAGAGACTGGATGCTGTGGAGGCTTATATGATTAGTTCCCCAGCCTCACTCCTAGAAGTCATCAGACTAGCAACAAAGTGACAGAGTTTTGGAGAAGGGTGAGTGTGTGTTAAAGCAAAAATGAAACCAAAGAAACAAAGCATGAATACTACAATAACCTACTTTGGTACAGTTAGCCCTGTTCAAGAGCACTTCACCATGGGATTTTCTGGCCTGCATCCAGCAAAGTAAGTGAAAGAATATCATGCTCTTGGGAGGATAATTAAATTTCATTGCTTAGCTATTTGAATGTAGACAGGCTGAAAATGACACAAAATGAGGAAATAATATTATTGGAATCCATCTACACTTGAAAGTAAAACTGATAACAAGCCCAGTCATAGGCATTTTTAACAAAGAAAAAAACCCCTATTGTTAGCTTTTAAGGGACACAAACATATCTGGATAGAAAGCAAGAACAATAGACTCAGTCTGTGCATTGAACCTGTGCAATCCAGCAAGTAACTAGTTTACCTTCTGCACTCCATTTTTGCCTTACAGTACTTCTTTAAGATGGGTATTACTGTCTGTACAGGAAAAGAGTGTGCTCTAGGAGAAATAGAGCATAACATCAGTGAAGAGTGAACAATTTTAGATAAATTATTTAAGAGAGTGGGCATTGAATCACAAGATTGGAGATCAACCTATTTCCACCAGTATCTCTCTTGTAGTTTTGTAATGCCAGACTAAGGCAAAGAAGTCAGTGCTACGCAGGAAGAGACCATCTTGAAACTGTAACCGTTATTTCAGCCAGACAATACTTAAATTGAGTTTTTCCACACAATCTTTATATATGTGCACAGTCAAGTGTCTTGCTTACCACTGCAGGCTATTTGGGAAATTCTTGTGGCAAATTAATATTATTGGTCATGTTAGGTATGGATAATATTAAAGATATTGCTATTTTACTTGGACATGGCTAAGAATGATCTTGTAATCATATACAGCAACATTTTTCTTTATGCCACACTCCAGTGGATTGAAAAGGCATTTGCAAGATCAGGTTTGTGCTATATGTGGTACACAGTAGAACGCAGGTCTTACCAAATACTCAGATGGATAAACTAATCACAGTTTCTTGACAAGCCTTATGAGCACATTTTTAACACGTGATATTAGAAGAACCTGAAGTTCATCAAAAAGGTAACAAAACACTAAAGCCTGCAACAAAAATACTTCAATATGTTGCCGTTTCTAAGAATATAATTGCAGCGTACTTTGCACCATTAGTAGCACTTTAGTCTCTCTTATCTTCTCATTCAAGGGAATGTTGTTTTTCACTTTCCCTCCAGACATCTTTTGTGGGATACCCAAAATTATAATTTTTAAATTGGTTACCAAAAGAATTCCTATGCCTTATGAGAACTTAGGACAAGGGGTTAAACAGAAAGTTTCAAAGAATATTTTTCTGATATTGGGTGAAATTTATTATGTCCAGGAGCAAGCTTATGATTGCTACTTCCTTATAATTTCTATTTACAGTAATCATCACAGTATGACAACAGTATGATGTAAGTAGCTGATAAAACAATCAGTAGAAAATAAGAAAAGCATTGATTTACTTGCTTTACAATTACAAGGGTTAGCAGTTCTCTTTCCATGCTGGATACAACATTTGTTTTCAGAATAAGATTGACAAACTAGGCCTTGGTGGCTCACTACCAATGTTTATTTACTTCTTCCTATTGATTTTTTGTCTCAGGATCTACAGTGAGACAGCAGCATTTCAACCCCAATTTCTGGATCCTGCTGACACACACTACTTACTGTGGATTGGATACAGGATCCAAAGTAGAAGGTTTGGCTCCAAGAAAAAAAGAAAAGACAAAAGTCAATTTTTCTGCATAACTGATCAGCCTAGGAGAGAAGTGCACCTACCTTTTGATATCCTGAGGAAGCTATAGTTAAAATATATACTTGCTATTTAGGCACTAAGAATCTTTGCCTAATTTTAAGTCTTGATTTTTCCCCAACAACATTCCCCTGTAATTACAACCTGGTTAAAAAGGGGTTTATCTGAGTTCAGAATGTTGTCATAAATGGTAATAAATGCATTTTATTCTCCCATTATCTCATATGAGAATTAAGTAGGCTTATTTACAAGGGTGATAGAAAGTAGAAAGTCATTCTACAATAATATTTGTTAGCCTGGTTTCACTGTAAGATAGATAATCTTCTTATAAAGCCTGTCAGGAGGTTGTTCTAGATTTGCTTTTAATTACGGTCGACTGGCTTTCAGCAACTACAGGACTCCACAGAATATGCTGCTGCCATGTTAGCACCTGATGACAGCTTACCTACTATTTGCACAGCTTTTAAACAAACTTCTAAACAAGAGCCATATCCTTCCACAGACCACACTCCCTTTCTAGCAGGGAAGCCACGCCAGATTCAGCCTTGCATGCTAAGGGATTGCTATGAAATTACTCTGTGAGGTTCAGTCCTGTATATTATCCCTACTCGCAACTGGAATACAACCTTTAGAAAAAACA
>WYDI02028318.1:0-25391 GCA_009867235.2 Psittacus erithacus | reverse complement strand
TTAGGGACTGTAGTGACAGGACAAGGGGTAATGGGTTCAAACTTAAACAGAGGAAGTTCAGGTCAGATATAAGGAAGAAGTTCTTAACTGTAAGGGTGGTGAGGCACTGGAATGGGTTGCCCAGGGAAGTTGTGAATGCTCCACCCCTGACAGTGTTCAAGGCCAGGCTGGACAGAACCTTGGGTGACATGGTTTAGTGTGAGGTGTCCTTGCCAATTTCAGGGAGGTTGGAACTAGATAATCTTAAGGTCCTTTCCAACCCTAACTATTTCACGATTCTATGATCTTATTCTTACAGGCCCTTTCAGCAGCTTAATTTGGAGGGGAAATATCACTCCATAAGAAAGGAGGAGGGATATATCCTTCAGAAGTTAATTATGTTTAATGTTATCTTCTGAAAACTGCTCAGGTACCAGTTAGAGTCAAAGAGACTCACCAGTCTGTAGTCTGGGACTGATCCGTGTAGGCTCACTATGAATCATGCTTCATTCTACAAAAGCTTCAGCTGTACACTGAACTGTGCAGTGCTTTGACAGCGTGCAGGACCAGAGCCCACCAATTAGCCAGTGCAGGAAAGGGAAAAAAAAAAAGTAAATAGATAATGCAAATTAATTCCAGAGTGTAAAGGCAGGCTGCTTGAGGTGGTTGCAATAGCATAACATGAAATCCCCGCTCAGAGGGTTGATGTCTCTGGCTGTCTATGGATCTGGTGCTGCCAATACCAAGAGATGGCATTGCAATAAAAAACATGATGTGTCTCTCTGCCCACAACTAAAAGATCGAAACAGAGTTAGGTCCATTTCCATTTAAGTACAAGAAAATTCCCTTCCATTTGCCTTATGAAATATCGAATGAATACAGTACCATATTTGAGCTTAGTCACCACGCATAGAGTCGAGTCTGTGGCAAAATCAAGACAGAAAATTTTTCAGTACAGCCATACATTTTCTGAAAGAGGCTCCTGTAGCTAATTCTGCTAAGGATTTAAACTGCGATTGCAAATAGAAGGAGACAGCAGGCAAATGTTGCCTATTCCCTTAAGACTGCACGGAAAAGAACAATTACTACTGTACTGACCTACTTGGTCTTACTTTAGACGGAGGTTTATTATTCTGAATAGTAAGTTAACTTACTAAATACAAATTAGAGAAAAAAGACATCAGCCTGAATCAACCTGAATCAACCCCGTCTCAAAAACACAGATTACTTTACTCCAAATGAAAGGCTATTTTACAGCCACAACTTCTTAATGACAGATTCTGCAGAGTTATGATTTAGGTATAAAGCTATGATTTGGATATGAATGCTTGTATCTAGTAGATGTTGTATTTGCATGTTGTAGGAATAAAGTTTGCATTTTTGGTCTGAGTTCAGATGCAGGATTCTTCATTTTTGCATCGTGTTTCTGAAGCTATTCAAGGGTGGCTTCAGCAACCTGATAACTGGCCCAAAAGCTTTGACTAATGTAAAACCTAAACAAAACCCTGGACTAGCTAATACCTCATTTTCCATCTTGCTTTTGCTGTGCCAGACAAAACCCCATTGCCCTCACAAACAAGGGAGACTTGGTCATTCCCCAGGCAGAAGGCTTCAAATGGGAGCCGATATGCCTCAGTGCAGAACCCTTGGAGTGAGTGCTGCACCGTCTGCTGGCTGTGGCACAGAAGGGCACTGTGCTGCTGTTTCACTTCTCCCAGAAAACATGAAAAGGAAGACCAAGGCCACCGGCACCTATAAAGATTCCAGAAACGCAAAAGGCTTGCTGTAGCATCTTTGCTGAACTTCAGTAGGAGCATTTGCATTGCACTAATCTCAGTTCCTCTATTTAAATAAGTTAAATTTTTGTTCCACACGCTTGCAAAACTGTGGATTGAGATAATACACAGTATGCAAATGTTAGTCATTACTAAGCAAAACATAAACATTATTTCTGTTGGCTGTATATTTTTAAGTGTAGGCAGAAGTCTCATTTGAAAGTCTTTGTTTCATTTTTCTTACAGGGATGCTTATATATGTATGAATGCTACATGTTACATGTCAAGTTACACTGTGACCTGTAATAATGGTCATGCAATCATTGGTATTTATTATCATACCAAATTCAAACTAAATTTAAAAGACAAGTCTGTCTGTAAATCTACTGGAAGCTCGTAGATTTTGGCCCAAATTTCCACTCTCCAGTGTTTTCAGTCTTCTTGTATTTTCCAGGTCATCTGCTCTACAGAAAAAGAAGACATAGCCATCTGGGAGATTAGCATATATATTTTATGAAGCAGAGTAGAGCTCTGTCTTTTACTGACTCAGATGCTAAAGACACAGATTTGCAGCCTGCCTCCTAGCTAGCAAAGCACAGTTCATAAAGCTTCTGTTGCCAGTGGCTTACCTATCTCCCCTGCATGAAGAACTAACCTTCAATGAAGCGATGTTGATAAAACAGTACTGTTCTTAAGTGGGAAAAACCAAACAGTCCAGCTTTACAGCTATGAAGAGAGGCAATTTATAATGACAGAAGAACCCATTTGTCATAAAGTTTACATTGTTTGAGGAGAGATTACCAGCAAATGATCAAACAAATCTGTCTACTGGCATGAGATAACTCTCCAGAGCAGTGTATATGGTTATATCAGTGAATATAATCATGGAACACAGCTGAGATATATCCTCTGAAATGTATGAAAGCCAAATGAGAGCATTAGTGCTGGGTTAATTTAAGATGGAATATAAATTACCATGGGATGTGAAAGGAGTGAGCTGCATTAAGCAGGTGTGCCAAAAAGCATCTCCTTAATCTTTTATCCTTTCTTACTGTGCTGATAGAAATATACTTTCACTGCAGCTATAATTGGAATTACAGTGGATTTCCAGTACTGCAGTGTAGTTAGACTGTGTTGGTACTTCTGGTACTTCTTTTTCTTTCTGAATATTCCTCTTCCCCCTCTAAGAGCACAGAGACCAGGAGCCTGGAGGGCCAACATTTAGATATCCAGTGTAGATTTATAACTATGGACGGGCACAGTGCTAACGTGTTACAGAGCTGCTAAGTCCAGTGAAGTGAGAGAAAAGGCATCCACTGAAAAAGAGAGTGCTGGTTTAGAAGGATGAATAAACATCTAGAAGAGAGAGAGCAAAACTGAGATGATTGCCCTAAATTTATATGAACAATGGAACTGAATAAGCAGCATACTTTCCATTGCTTTTTAAAACAAGGCCTGGGGATAGAGTGGCCTTTTTGTTTACCCTCTAATAATTCGCTTTTGGGTTTTGGTGGTTTTTGTTTGGTTGGTTTTTTTTTTAATGCAGATGCACAAATGAGCCTGAATTAAAATCCTTGTTCTAAGGGTCCCTGTTTGTAGGAAGTCTGAACTACATTCAGATTATCACCTGCATTTTGCAGAATGGATTCTCCTTTTAAACATATTGTAATAAAATCTATATCCAAACTTTAGGAAGCAATGAGTGTGTATTCAGACACAGACTTTGAGAACTGGATCTGTTATATTTAGAATCTAATTCCCATTATTCACATCTGCTGAATAATGACGGGAAAATATGCAGTCTTATTAGAAAATACACAAGGAAGAAACATTCAGCATAGCATTTAGGCTGTATGTTCACCAGAATGGTGTGCACCACTTCAAATATCTTTCTGTATCTTGCAAATGCTGAAATGTCATCTTTCACAGATCATGTGCAGACAGTCTTTAGTGTTCTGTTCTTCTGCCCTTTCCCAGTTACTGAAATATGAACTTAACATTTACTGACTCTTCTGTTTACCTTGATCCTAAGAACAGCCTTCCCAATCTGGTCAAATCTTTTCATTCAAAAACCAGTCTCTGAGATGGCTGGTAAAAGATGCCAAGAGAAGTTTGTGAGAATGGGAAAATCCTATCCTGGCTCTTTAGAGGATTTCCCAGCTCCAGGCACTGGCTGCTTTAGGCATTCTGAGCCAGACACACCATCTCCATAAAAACAAACACATCATCCGTTAAAAAAAAAGGGGAAGAAAAAACCCAAGCAAGATGTGTTTGAGAAGCAAAGCTGGATGAGTACTTCAATATCAATGCATTCCACAAGATGGCAGGGTTCTGTCTTGGCAGGTCACTACAACAGCCAGCATGAGCCTCTGCTGGAGTCATTTTTCTCCTATCATAGTTTTCACCATCGGCAATATAACTCTTTACTTTAAACCTGTCAGTGCTCTATAGCATGATCAATATAAGTGTCAAACAGCTGAAAGGCACGAGGCCTCTATTTTGTTATGTCTCACTCAATTTTTTATACTACAACTTTAAAGGCACAATATTTGCATGAAGAATAGTAATTCCCCATTGTGTGAAATAAAATGTTTTTTCCCCCCTAAATAAAATTGTACAGAAAAGTAAGTGGCTGTTGCTGGAAGAGCCAGGTCTGCTGTCCCTTTCCACGTCCTGTCCTGCTTCCTGATGTGGTGCTGGCTTCAACAACTGTGCCTACAGTCCTAACACAAATCAGATCAACCTAAAAGCTGATAGAGAACTCGCTGCTTTTACTTGGCAGCTTAGCTTCCAGTTAAATAAATGAGCTGGAGTGACTCTACAGCCACGCAGTCGCGTCTGCTGCAATCAGGAAAGCAGGTCAAGCATGTGACAAGGGGCAGGAAAGTCCCTTTCAGCAACAGAATAATATTGGATAAGCTTATGCTAATTGTGAAAACACATCCTTAAGTAACAAAAGAGTAGTGAAGAGGATGCATCCTCAGCTCTGCCCTCACTAGAGAGGAGATATGGAGATACAGGAGAAAATCTAAGGCTCATTTCTTAGGTTCAATTGAAAACTAGTGCTGCAGCATGCCTACATCTTGCATGTGTCACATCGGAATGACAGTTCCAACCTCAACTAGATATATTTTGCTCTTTATTTAGAAAATAAGAATATTAATATACCAGCTCTTTCCAGAAAAAGTATTTTTGGGTTTCTATCAGAAATAAAGGCTGTGAAGTCTGGTTAAAAAAAAAGAGATACTAACAATTTCAGTTCCCTGCAGAATTCTCTGCAATACTTAGTATACCAAAGTGGGCAGTACTCAGTTTCAGCTGAGTGGAGGTGTTTTCCCCACCATAAAACCCAGACAAGCCAATTAAAATGTTTCACAATGATTTTGAATGACTTAAACTCAGAGCACACTAGTCTTAAAATCCTCATCTCTCTTTTCAAAGCCTAAATCCTGGTGCTTCCCAAGTGCAGCAGCACAGTGCTAATACAAGGATAGAATAGACAGACAGAGCCTCACTGCGCAGATCTTAAGCACTAGCAGCAGTTACTCTGTACTTAAAATAAAACAAACGCCTCACCAGGGAATGGAGATTTTTTAAAAAAATCCTTTTGCAGAGAACTGGGTAACTCCATTTTTAATGTGCTAAAGAAAAACTAAGCCAAATACTATGCAAGTGGGAAGACATCATGTGTGGTCAGGGTACCTGGGATTCTCATTCTGACAGAGAGGAGATTTACATAAGATATGAGGAAGAAATTCTTCACTGTGAGGGTTAGAACACTCTGGCACAGGTTGCCCTGAAAAGCTGTGTCTGCCTCATCCCTGGCAGTGTTCAAGGCCAGGGTGGACAGGAGGAACCTGGTCTAGTGGAAGGTGTCCCTGCCCATGGCAAGGGGATATTAGAACTGGATGAGCTTTAAGGCCCCTTCCAACCCAAACTGTTCTATGAATCTGTAATTCAGCATTAGTGGGCTTCATTACCATGAAGCACAAATAGAGACTTTTAATTTCCTGTTTTGCTATTGAAAAATGAATGAGGGTTGTAAAAACTGGAGCGAAACAGTAAGAACATCTCCTTTTGGCATCACTAAGTACGAGTAGGTTTTGTTCACAAGGCCTGGTCTTTAAAAGCTGTAAACACGCGGACGGCAAGGAGAAGGCACTTGCGTTTTCAGGACTAGCAGAGCGCGGTACACGCTCTGGTGTGTACCTCACCGGCGGCGCCCGGCGGGCCGCGCCGTGTTCACCGCCTGCAAACCTCACCCACACCCGCGCTTCGGTTCCGATCGGACTCGGGACAACGCGCGGTAACAAAACAAAGATTTTGCCGGCCCCAGCCCCCGTTCCATCCGGCTGCACCGCAGCTCCTCGGGGCGCCGGCGGCAGCAGGGCCACGGCGGTGGCCCGGGAGAGGAGGGCGCAGGGCCGCGGCAAAGTAGCGGTATGTCACGGTACCGCCGCGCCAGCCCGGGCCGCTGCCCGCTGCGGGTCTCGGGCAATACCATCACCTCCGGCTGCCCACAGCCACGGAATCCCATCCACCCTCGACCCTCTCCCGTGTCATGCCCCTTTCCTCAGCCAATGAGAAGCGGTGTGGAAGGCGGGGCTTGGGGAGCTCACTGACACGAGTCCAATGGGAAGCGCAAGCTGACCGGGCGGTGACCAATGGGGGACGACACCGGTGAGTGTGAGACTGCGAGGCGAGCGGCTGGGCGGGCAGCGGGCGCGGCCGAGAGGGCGAGGGCACTCAATCAGGTGAGGGCGGTGTTGACGGACGGTAGCGAAGGCCAATGGCGGCGAGGAGGCGGGGCCCTGCCCTCCCCTCCCGCCGCCGAAGCTGCCAGAGAGTCAGGTGGCTCCGGGATGCGCGGCCGCGGCGGCAGGCGGAGGTGGCGAGGGGGGGGGCCCGGCGGAGGCTCGGCGGCACGCGCTGCCTGCCCTCGCCTTTTCCCGCGCCGGGCTGAGGCGGCCTCGCACCGGGCGCTGACCACCCCCCCGCTTAGGCGCCGGGCCGCATGAACAATAGGCGGCGGTACCGGCTCCGCCGCCCCCCGCAGCCCCCGGCAGTCGCGGGCACCTCCCCCTATGGAGCAGCCTCGCCATGGAGCCCCTCACAGAGCTCAGCCAGGAGGGCGCAGGCGGCGGGGAGCCGCCGGGCGGCGGGCCGCTCTGGACCGCCGTCTTCGAGTACGAGGCGTGCGGCGAGGACGAGCTGAGCCTGAGGCCGGGGGACGTGGTGCAGGTGCTGTCCCGGGACTCGCACGTGTCTGGTGACGAGGGCTGGTGGACGGGCAAGATCGACCAGCGCGTCGGCATCTTCCCCAGCAACTACGTGAGCAGCGGCGTGCAGGGGGGCGGCCCGGAGCTGCGGGCCCGATACCCGCCGCCCCCCGCTATACAGCGTAAGGCGGCCTGCGCCCGGGACGTGGGGCTCAGCGCGCCCCCTCGCCGTCTCTCGGCGGGAAGGAGAGGGGAGGAGACCTGGTCCCAGCAGTCCAGGAGAACTGGGGGGCGGGATCGGGCCGGGTCGGCGGGAGCCAGACCGGATGGGATGGGGTGGGGGGAGAGCTCCCGGAGGGCAGCCGGGATCTCCGTGGGTGGGGGGAGGCACAGCCCAGTGGTGAGGGGCCGCGGCGGGGTGCGGGGGGTATAGGGTGCAGCGAGAGCGGCGGGGGGATGCGGCTGCTCGGCCCTTCCCAGTCGGCCGGTCCAGTCCGTTCCCTTACCCACCCGCAGCCGCATTCCTGCTGCTCCAGTGCTCTTCTGCCTTCCAGGCCGGCTCTCTGTTTCGACACTCGCTCAGGCGTTAGCGTTTCGCTGGCGCCGGGAGCAGTTTCCCATTGTTAAGTGCTATGTTTGCAGGGGCTGATAAATCTTCACCAAGTGGAAGAAGCTTGGTGGCTGAGCAGTGTGTGTGGGGATGTCACCGGAGCCTCTTCTGACACCCCCTTAGGAGTAAAATCCTCAAGGAGAGGTTGCTGAGTAGGTAGGAAGCCATTGCTTTCTGCAGTGTTGGTTCACTGCTAATACTTGTTCAGTATCTTTCTTTCTCCTAATCAAGAGCTTATTATTTCTGACTTAAAAATTCCTTAGTTGACTGGTGTTACCAGGTTCCTCCCTAGCCCTTTGCTGTCTTAATAATTCTGTTCTTAATACTGCGAATGAGTTTTATCCAAGTTTGGATATCTGGGCCTACCTGAGGGTTGCTTGTCGAAGTTGTGATGCTGAAGGCACAAAGGGATTGGTTTGTTTCTGTGAACTCTGGTGCAGTTTTGAAGCCTTTGTTGGAGACAGAGAATAGGGACGTTTCATCTCTACATTTGTTTCAGTCACTATAGACAATTGTGGAAAGAGAAACAGTGTGGAATGACTGTTTCTAGATCCTGTTTATCACTGTTGACAATGCAGGCAAGAGTAAAGCTTTATTTGGAGGGGCAAAGAAAAATCTTCAGACTAGTAGACTTTTCTAGAAAGGAAAAGGAGTAACAAGATGCTTTGTCCTATCTAGGACATATCTCCAAGGAATACAAGTAATAGCTTTTGTCTTATTCTGTGTTCTGATTGAAAACATTTAGGTAAAACCTCTGTGGTTTGTAGGATTGGCCTTTGGATTGTGAAGGGACTAGGCTGGGCAGTGCTAGTGCTTGCATTCATGATGTAGTAGCATAGGCAAATTATTCCTCCCCCATTCACTGTGAATGCTCATTAAGTTTTGCCTTTGAAATAGTTAGGACAACCATTTCTGCAGAAATTCCTGAAGTCTCAGCTCCCCTTCTGTTTTGGCTGTTAGGTGCAGGCTTTGAAGCTATGGATTCTCCTGTCTTATTGCACTTGCTATGGTTTGGTAGTTTAGGAACAGTTATCAGGTTGCATCTTCCCATTTTATTCTTATCTTACACTTTTAGTGGCACAGCAGGACCATGCTACTTCTGTTAAGTCATCAGCCATATGTTCATGACAGTAGAATTTATTACTCCCCAGTAAGGTTTTAGTATGACAAAGTAGTTGGTTTTAAGAAACAATGCAATTTGTACGGGGGATAAAGCTGGTTGAATTGGGTTGGATTGACGTTTCATGTTAAAAATCCCTTTGCAAGGAATGATACCTACTTTTAGAGCTGGTTATGTTAGTTTGATAGCTGTTGGAATAAGAAGCTTATTGCCTGTTAATTTACTGGGCTCTGAAGTACTGAAGTTTTGCAGGAGTAAAGCAAGGTGTCATTCCAGATGTGCAACTTGGCACAGAAGCTAATTTTAGTTGCTTTCCTAAAGCTTATTTCATGTTTGCTGAAGGTTTTGGAGTGTAAGTCCTAGAGATTCTGCTCCCACTGAGAGCTGTAGTACTATAACTAGCAATTGCATGCTGTCTTCCAGCCATTCACGTAGCGTGCTTGAATCTTAATCTCAGTGAGGTTACCATGGATGATCAAAGTAGCCTCTTAAGGCTGTCAGCAGTGGGCCAGCTTGAAGGACCCTCATCCGTGCTGTGGGCTCTTGCACGCTACAGATTGAATTAAATAGCTTAATTGTAGGGTATAATAAATGCAGATTAAACAGCACCTACTTTGCACTTGTCAAGATGGCCACTGGCTCGTGGTTTACAGGCTCTGTAATTCCTTGTCAGTCCTCAGAGGAATGATAGCACTTCAGTTCTTAAATTCTAAGGCAAAACATGCATGTTAAACATTCCATTTCCCTTATGGTCCAATAAGGCAGGTCTGCCAAATTAAAAAGGAGTTTAGAAAAGGGGTTAGGCTGTTTACAGAGGTGAAGAAAAACAAGTATTTTATGCACCAGTGTAGCTCTATAACTAGGAACCTAAAAGAAAAAAAAACCCAAAAGAACCAAAACAACCAACCTGAAAAAACTAATTCAGCACAAAGTACCCTGAAAACCTTCTCAGAAAATGAAATAAAACTCTTGTAAGGATGAGGGGTTCTTTTCTGATTAAGCTACCCATGAGGATAAGCTGACCATTCTGCCTTAAAGAAACTTTCAAAGTAAAGCTAAGGTCATAATTGCAAACGAAAGAAAACTTTCTTTGCAAAACAACTTGCATTGTAACACATTAAACTCCATCTGGAAGCAGTTTCACCTTCCAGATTTGCTGTAGTTAATTTGTGCCCCCGGCAGGGCTCTGTTCTCGCCGAAGTGGAGCATCGGGGTCGCAGCGGATAGTTATGCTTGCCAGGTCTTAGATTTTCTTTGCTGGCTCCGGTGTAGGCAGGGCCGGGCGCTGCGCTCTGCTCCGGAGCTGTCCTTTCAGCACCGCCGCCCCGGTGCCCCGCTGAGCCAGCGGGAAGTGCTTGCTCTGCGTGTCTTCTGTGCCTCCTGAGTCCCTGAAGGCGCTGCGTGTGAATACTACCCGGGTGTTGTGTGTCAGGAGTTCAGGGAATGGCCTGGCCATCAGGCATCGTGGCTTACATGCTTGTTCATTTGCTGTCTTTTAATTGCCCTCGTCCCTAGGAGCATGTTAAGTGAGCATTCTGCCAGTGCTGAAATTCTGATTGAAGGTGATAGGACTCGGTATCTGATTTCTTTAGCTCTTTTGTCAGTGAGGAATACCAGAACAGCTTCTTTTGTGTATTCTCAGTGACAGACTAGTCTCATTTGTGGAGTTACTGTCATTACGGTCTTGTTCTATAATTTCAGTGCTTCCAGTCAGAATCTTGTGCTTCATCTTTTCTAGTAATCTGTAGCTTATGAGCATTTGAACACCAAGGCTGCTGCTGTAGGGGTGCAACCTTCTTTGTTGTGTAAATCCTTGAAGTTCAGACCATTACCCAAAAGATGTACTCACAGGAGCAGGCAAATTCTTCTTGTGTTCTGGACTGGAAAGGGCCCTTTCTTCTTTTGGAGGGCTTTCCTGGTCAGCATTCTGTCTTGCTTCCCGTTAATTTGTTATTTGTGGAACACTTGGAAAAAGAGCACAGGCATCCTTTATTACACTAGCTAAGGTAGTGTATGCATTGGCTGTACTGCATGGGAAGGTTGATGATACAATCCCCAGATGTAGTCAACTCCTTGCTCATAGGTTTGACTGATTTATGAAAGTAAGACAGGCTTTTACAAATCATGTTCAGGGAAGATAGAACTCAGTCATAAAACCACAGAAGTCCACAGCTGTGTTTGTATCAACTCCATACAGTTTTGTGACGTCTTGTATTTTTACATAGGCATTTAGTTAGATTAAGGAAAATATTTTGTTTAAGTGGAATCTAACCTGCTTCCTTGCCTTGTATGACTGTGTAATTTCTTTTGAAAACAATGGAGAGTTCTGTGTATACAATCGATAACTAGAAAACCCAGTAATATAATACAGTACTCTGTATTAATACCTACATCAAGTAAGTCCATTACAGACTTAATTTCCTTTCTGCTAGACAAAGCAGGGGAGCAGATGTCAGATTTGGCATTTCAAATGCAGGAATGTATTAAAAGTCTTGGTGAATTTCTGCTTAAATCCTGGCATTATGGTATTTTTTCATCAGACAGGATAGCGTCAGTGGTGTCTCACCAGTGGCCTACCACTACTGTAAATGCAGCCGTGTCAGTATGTGGATTTCCCGTTCTATATTTGTCAGTATTGAATAGGTTCTTTTGGCCATCTGTGAGCATAAACTGTGTGCAGTTGTACAGGGTTCATTTCTGTATTACGTGTGCTCCAGATGAAATTTATATGCTGAATTAAGACATCTGCATATGTATATTTTTGCTACACAACACCGCACAGCCATCCGTTACTGTGACAGGCTGTAAAGTATAGCTGTGAGTGCATGGGAATGGAAAATTATTCTGTTATTTCATATAGTTTCTGTAATGCAAACATAGTGGGCATTAATCAAAACAATGTTTTTCTTCCTGAGTATGCAGAGCTAGCAATATGTGGTCTGATCCATCTGTTTGTCACACTACTGTCAGTCATGTCAGAATTGGTTAACGAATCTGCAGTGCTTGTAGAAGTGTGGAAGAATGAGCGTGATTTCAGAAGGACTGAAAGATCATTAGTGGCAGTTGAACAAGGGACATTCAAATAAGGGACAAGTGTAGGAGCAGATGCTTTTTGTGTTAAGTTTTAGCTGTGTTGCATTAAGCACTATGTAGTGAAGTCAGTGGGTGTTCTTTTCTGGAATCTTGTAATGTCACTGAGGGGCTTTCAGTGTTAGAAGGGGTTGAGTGTGGTAAGGGGAGGCTATTTTATTGTGTCATTTGCCAACATTAGGTCAAATTCATCACCATTCACAGTGAGTACTTCATACAGGTTTTGTAATACTGCAAGATCTCTTTTACCATATTGTTTGTCAATGTAAGATTGTCAGAAGGGACTACTGCTTTCATTTGTATTGGTTTGGAGTGAAAATTGGTCCTTCCTGCAAGGGTGAGGCTGGGCAGCAGGGACCCTCTGCTGAGCCAGTATTCAGACTGCATAGTTGCTAAATGTTTACATATATTTTTTTTTTTTCCTCTTTCCCTAGTCCTGGAGATTGACTTCTCAGAGCTCGTTCTGGAGGAAATCATTGGCATAGGGGGCTTCGGAAAAGTGTATCGAGCTGTATGGATAGGAGATGAGGTTGCTGTCAAGGCAGCTCGCTATGATCCTGATGAGGACATCAGCCAGACCATTGAGAATGTCCGCCAAGAGGCCAAGCTCTTTGCAATGTTAAAGCATCCCAACATCATTGCCCTGAGGGGCGTGTGTTTGAAGGAACCTAATCTTTGTTTGATCATGGAGTTTGCCCGTGGTGGATCGCTAAATAGAGTGTTGTCTGGTAAAAGGATACCTCCTGACATACTAGTGAACTGGGCAGTACAGATTGCGAGGGGAATGAACTACCTGCATGAGGAAGCAATTGTTCCCATAATTCACCGTGACCTGAAGTCCAGCAACAGTAAGTGCTACACAGTGAACAGTCAGACTGCTGGGATATAGTTTTGTAAAGAAATTGTACAAAGAATGAGGGCAGTACTGTTAACTTAGTGATCCTTTCTTGTGAACCACTGTATCCTCTAATTCAGTCCCAGAGGGGTTTATTTTTTCTACACTGTGGTGTTACAAACCACTGGAAATGTGTAAATGCTTTCACTTTGTAGAAGCAGCTTAAATTATTGGATGGAAGACGGCTGTAAATGTTACATGCTTCTCTAGTAGTTCATACATATATATACACACATGTATACGGTGTCTCAGTTTTATTGCATTTCAGCAGTCTCCTGTATGTTGAAATGTCTTGTTGAACTTAAAATGTTTACTCTTCTCCCACTTTTTGGAAGAATAAATGCTCCTTTGGAAAGATGAATGCTTTCATTTTGGTTGCTAGATTTTGCTGTACAGATAAGATGCAAGCCTGTTTTTGTTGTGGGAGATTTAACCCATCCCTTCTGAATTGGATCTTTCTTTATCCCGCATAGAGCTGGTGTTGACAGAAACATTAACTCAGGTAAATGAAATGTCCTTGCATACCCAGGACTTCAGCTGTTGTTTGTGCTGCCTTACATGGGATGCAGCTGAATTAGAGCTTGGGGACTGAACTTTGGTAGTTGCTATTCTGGAAATCATGGCGAATACCTGCTCTGTAGTAGTAATAGCATTATTGTCTGCCACTTGGGTATTGTTTTTGTGGTGTATCTGTTTTCCTAAAGTTAAAATTGCCTTGAAGTTAAACACATGCACAGAACATTATTTATGAGTGTGGGAGCAAACTGCTGCAGTTGTTTGTTTCCTTTCCTGATGCCTGCATGCTGCTGTTTAGCCTTTCTTTCTGCTTGTCTGTGACTTACTGGCGAGAGCAAACATGTACCTGCACGTCGGCTGCAGTGCTTTGGATAGGTGTGTTAGTGTAATTTTCATTTATGGCTTGAGTTAATGAAGAGCTCTAGGAACTGGGTGGCTTGGATGCAGGCACATGTTCTCTTTTGTTTTGAGGGCAGTAACATCTAGCAAAGAGGTCTGACAGATGGGAATTTTAGTATCTTAAACAGATTCACTAGAGCAGCATTAACCATTACAATCATGTAAATTTCCAGGCCTTGCAGAATCTTTCTGTGTTTTTTCATCCTCAAATCTTGGGGCAGTGAATTTACATAGTTTGTTACGAAGTAAAAAAGGTAAGTATTAACTCTTGTTAGTGAGTTTGAAATTAGGAACTAGGAGAGCTTTCAAATTAGTTTCTGTAGTGTTATTATAATACTATTAATGTTTCCCTTTTTGTCAGAATAAGGCTATCTTAATGTCTGTAAAATATTTACTAATATCTAAATCCTTCCCTTGCAGATGGCAGTATATACAGGCATATGGATAAATGCTGTAAAATGAAGGATTGATTTGCTCTGTTAATGAATGACTGGCTCTGTCTATGAATAGTAATAAATAATTGCCTTTAAGTGTTGCACCTTTCCTCCTTACTTAAGAAAATATTTACTTGCTTATTTTGCTAACAGGCTGTTAAGACTTTATTGTTTAATGTTGTCTGAACATTTTTTGAGGTTTACAATGAAAGTTATTTCTAAAATAAAAAGCTGCTAGCTCTTGGTATTCCACTGTTTTATTCACACTAGATACTGCTAGTTCTAAGAGGGGAACATCAGCCAGAGAACTAGCCCAGCTAGAGGAGCATCAGTGCACAGTGTTGCTAACCGTACACAGATATGGATGCTAGAAAACATCTCTACTGTCAGCAGCAAGAGTAAACGTCTCTTGTCACAGTGAATCAGCAGTGTGTAATTGTTCTACGCTGTAAATTGTCAGTGAGAAGTTGAAGGTTTTGCTAAACATATTACTGGAATTTTCCTCAATTGGGAGGAAGGAAATAAAGGGAGGGGAAGAATGAGTGGGAATGCCTGTGGAAGGATTTGAAGACATGAGTCTATGGTTCTGTGTTATCCTGTGTTTGGAGGGGAGAGGTAGAGAATTTGGTCTTGACCAAAGATACCATTAGATGTAGTACAGAAATGATGGGTATAGGAAAATTCTAGCCCCGCTAAGTCTGCAGCGAGCAGTTTTACATTTCAGAAACGAAATAAATGTAGGTGCTGGTACTGGAGGGAAGGACTTCAGATATTTTAAGGAAAATTAGTTGGTTTGTAACTCTTTTGAAATAAGATGAATTAGTAACTGCAGATATGGGCTTGAAATATTACAACAGCTGTTTAGTTTGGCAATACAGAATTCTTCATTCTGTGCTGTTTGATGGAAGAGAAATTTTAAACATTTGAAAATGCATGTTATTTTCTGGGTGTATCTCTAAAGCAAGTATCATTAATATTAGATTATGACAAGGGTAAAGCTTTGGAGGAGGCAAGGGGGTGAGGGGAACTGTTGGTCTTTTCTGTTTGGTTGGATTTATTGTCCCCAAAAGTGTGCATTAGCCATAGATGCAGATAGATTTAACTCGTTATGGTAAACAACTTTGAACTGCTCAGGTCATATCTTTCCCGAATACTCTGCATTGCATTGCTGAAATCCCTTATATGTAGTAAGCATCTTGGAAATTTCTCTCCTCTGTTTTCTATGAAAAGGTTTTTACTAGTTTTGTGAAGATGAGTGGACTAAGTGTGCTGTTGCATCCTGATTTATGTATGGCTTTTTATGTGTTTTCAGTGTTTTTCTGTTGTACTTAGTCTTCTCAATATCTGTGGACAACTGAGATAAGGTGATGTTGTTAGCTTTGTGTCTGTAGTTGCGAGTTTTTAGCTTTTACTTGTGCTACCCACCGACCAACAGATAGATTGTAATGTGTCTCTGGAGAAAGACCAGCTTCTGCTTGCAAGTACTTGGGAAAGATTCATGCAGACTTATTTCTTTCATGTGTTAAACATCTAGAAGTACTGTAGAGCTGTTAGGGGAGCATCAGCTGTATTGATCTTCTGATTGGTACTACCTACGTTTAGTAATAGATAGTGATTCTCATCTCATTTTGCCTTCAACACCAGCTAGGACCTGCACTATCCATCTGATGCTGCAGGATGAGTTAGTTTGGAAGGTAGGGAACAAGATGGGGGAGTGGGAAAGAACAGAGTCACCTTATTTAAAATCAAAGCTTCTCCTGGAATAGAGGAAAATTGGAGACCTCCTTTCAGAGGTCTGCCTATATTTTGGCAGATACAGAATGCGTAAAGACTGTACTTCATGATGAAACTTTTCAGAAGGCCATGTTACATTTTTAATGGTAAAATAAGTCAAGTGGGCACCTGAATACAAGTCTAAAATTACCCCCAGGATATGGAAGAGAAACAAAACCCTTTTTAATCAAAACTATTGCAGCTTTGTGGACTCAAGTAGTAGGTAGCAAAACAATGCTTAGAATGATTCTCAGCATTTCAGATGGCGTGATAAAGATGATCAGATTTTGTTTGCTTTGGAAGGCAATTTCATCTTGTATAGGGACTGAGCTTCAGGGGATTATTTGAAGATTCCAGGAAGTGTTTCTTAATCTTGAGATTCTCATCAAAAAGCACTCTCCAAACTGTCTTTCTTCATTTAATAAAGAGGCAGACATATTGTCTGTTCAAACATTTTTCTTTATTTTTTAACTCCTTTTCATTATCATGACTTTATGTTTAATAGTAATGCATTTAGCATGTAATAAGATTGCCCAGTACATTTTAAGTACCATGTTCACTGGAGGCAGATTTTTATTGTAAAATTTACAGGTTGAGGGTTGCCCACTTCATTGCATTGGGGATGCTGTGAGGAAATGAGTACATAAAGATCTTTACGAAGGAAATTGCACACCTGTGATTTATTTTTAGAGTCCCTGAAATCCTTTTGCTCTCAGTTCAGTTGGCAGTGAAGTCTGGTAGGAGAGTGTTCCAGTGGTGTTACCAACTTGCATATCAGCTGTATAACTACACAAGATAAAGATAACAACCCAGGAAAAATTTTGTTCAGCTCTGTAAGGAGGTAAGTTTTTCTCTTTTGACATTTGATTGAAGAGATGCAATTTATTCCATATGAAAATTAATCTGGCAGAGTCTTCTCTGACTTCTTTTACTTCCCTTCATCTGGTGGTTGCTAGTCTTTCTCTCTTCAGCTGCATGTTGGCGCTTCACTGAGCTTATGTTGTGGAATTGGTAGTAGGCCTCTCCTAGTGTGAAAGCTCCTAAATAATCTAAATGCTGAGCTATAGGGGAAAAAAGCAACTAGGAATGCCTACTGAAGTCAAGTCACTATGTTTAGTACAGCTCTTAGAATTTTCCTCCTTATTTCTTATTTGTGATTTGAGTTTCATTTCTGGCCAGAGGAAGGTGCTTGGCATATAATGCTTAGGATCAGAAAGGGCAGACTTGTTGGTTTTAGTGAAGAATTGTAAATAATGAAGCTGGTTCTATTTGTTTCTATTTGTCTGTCAGTGTTAGATATGCCAGCATTGCTATAGGAATAATGCCAGTTAACTAATGCTACAGAGAACTAGCAAAAGCATATTTGCTCTTTTTTTTGACTGGCTCAGCAAAATACATTTGTTATTTGCACTATGTTGAAAGATTTTGCTGAGCATGTTCATGCCAGTTAGCAAAGTGCTTTATAAAATCACCATATTTGTGTTCCCCAAAGTGGCGCAGAAAATTAGCAGCAAAGTGACATGGCCAAGGTCAGAGAAAGACGTAAGGACAGAGCTCAAAATAAACCCTAACAATTCTGATTCAGTCAAATCAGTGGTTCTTCCCTTCTTGTTCTTTGAAGGCATTTCTCGCTTCTACTGTTTGGATCACCGAGGTAAGCTTGTGGTGTCTTGAGATTCAAAGCTCTAGCTTTCTAAAGAAATTCAAACTCTGCTATAGCTTCACTTGTTTGTTTTATGCAGTTGTTAAAGCTTTTTTCTGTTCATGAAAGTGCTAATAGAGTTGACCTTCACATGGTCTCTGGACAGTTGTTCCTAAGACTTAAAATATTCCTTGCTCCTTTTCTTCTTTTTTTTTTATTTGATTTTATATTTTTTTTTTATTCTTAAAGTATAGGCAGAATTTAGAAACAGGGATTCTGCGTGACTATTTCACATCCAACCCAAGGACAACACAGAACTTGAATTTACATATTAATCTCGATAACATGATCAGGTATCTCAGTCCTTGTTGCAGTATTCACTTCCCAGTCCATTCATAATTGACACTCTTCTGTTGGTCTTTACACAGAAGGAAAAGTACTTAATGTAAACATTTGTTGTAGAGGAGAGCTCTTCCAGGATCTGCCTGAAGCATGTTGGCAGAGGAGTTTGGCAGTCTGCACTATTATTGCTGCTGATGGTACTTCAGTGTGATTTGCTGACTAACTCCGCAATGTTGTACCTTCTATCAGAATGGATTTCCTTTGTCAGGGCAATTAGACAAGCGTGGCTAATGCTTTATGTAAAGTATAGTGAAACTGTTTCAATGGCATTGGATCTGAATGCTTTACACTGGGTGAATAATTGGTCCAGCCTTAGCTGGGTGGTTGCTTGCCCTGGCAGAGGAAACTGTTAAAAATGTGAGGATGATTATTTTTTGATGGTGAATCAGTAAACCTCCTTTCTATTTATTTATTTATGTATGTATTTATTTTAGATTTAGAATGTGTGCAGAGTTGAAATCAAGCCTTTCAGACAGCCTGAATATACTCCTATGGGTGATTAAAGATGTCTCTCCAGGTTCTGCCCTTAGGCAATTATCTGATTCTATGGGTGTGCTATACGATATTGCTATTGGTGCATAATTCCTAGTACTGGTTACTCTGCTTATTTCTCTGTCTCCCCAGAGTATCAGCCTTTGTGTGGATATGCTGACCACTTGCATTGTGGTTAAAAAAATCCAAATAACTAGTATATTTTTGCATGTGCTGAGGAAATTCATGCCAGTAATGCCGCAACATTTGTTGAACAGAATGAAAAAATTATACCTGAAAGCAATGGTAATTTTTGGGCTGTTGAGACACAGGAATTCACAGAAGTAGGGTGACAGTTTACTTTGTTGATTTTTTTGGTTGTGGGTTTGTGGGGTTTTGTTTCTTTTTTTTTTTCCTTAGCTTGTATGAATTAGTGCAACTACTTTGCCTCTGAGAGGTTTGACAGGTGCTTTCATGTTGCAGTCTGATTTCCAGTATGTTTTAGTAGATTCTTCGAAGTTGCAAAATGAAAATACATCTCCTTTAAATGGTTTGGTTTTGAATTGATGTCTTCACTGTTAATTGCAAGTCAGAAAGACTTCATGGAACACGCTTGATGTTCACAAGAACGCTTTGGTATTCTCTTGCCCACACCAAATAGCAAAATGGCAATTTCACAAATGGAATCCTTTATTTTCTTAGATAAGCATGGAAAGAGTTCCTGTCATTTTGAAGAAATGAAATTGTGTCTGTTACTTTTAAAAACCTAGCTAATACCCTTTTCATGTCTTTTTGCCACTGCATGTTTTTTTTCTGCAATGTTCTTTTCTGCTCCTAAGAACAAAATAACCCAGAGTTATGACACTAAGCACTTTCTCTAAATTGTGCGTATGGAACCATAGAACAGGTATGAGGAGACTTAAGCACCATGATGCAGGAGGTGTGCCTAGGCATCTGTGTGCCGCTCACATAAATTCACTGAGTGACCATCTGTGACAGAGCTAGGATAAATCTGTGTTCTTCTGAAATTTCTAAGTAGCAATTTGAGTGAGAACAGCCTTGTTGTGGCATTTCCAGGAAGCTAGAATAACTTTTTCAGCTCCCCCACCCCCTTTTTTCGATTGGTGTTTCCCCTATGTCAGTTGTGTTAATTCGAATTTTGAGAGATTTTTGTCAGCAGTTTCAGTTTTGCTTTTCTCATCAAACAGTTTCTTTCAGAATTTCAACATGCCCAAAGCAAGCAACCTCACTTTTGAAGCATCAGAAGTTACGCACAGTCTTGCTCTTTGAAGTGATGATTCATCACCCAAGATGATTTCCTTATTTTAAACCCATTTTGAAGATGGTGCCTCTTCCCTTATGGGAACACAAGGAAAGTCTTAAGCTGTTGGAAAGAATACAGGATATAGCACATGATTTTAAGTAGCTGCTTTTTGGTACATGTTTATTTTCTGATTCTAGGAGAGTTTCAGTTAGATTGTGTGACTTTGATTTCCAGAAGGTTGCCAGAGTTGACTGCCATATCTGATAATTGCTTCTTAATTGTCTGACTGCTAATGGAAAAGTCAATTCAGTCTTCCTCAGACCTGAACTTTTTGTAGATATGAAGAAGAAATAGTAACAGAAACTCTTGTATTTAGAAGAGAAACTATCTCAATGTATAAAATTTTAGAATGTTTTTTGGTTTAATCAGTGTTTCTTAAGATCAGAGAGAAGAGGACTCACATGTGCAGCGGTGAATCTTTGAGTCCTAGCCTGTAGCAGAATTGTTCTGGTGGTAATGGCAGCCTGGTGCAGCATCCTTCAGGGTCCTTTTCAGAAGGAAGTAGCCAGAGGATAGACATCCCTCCTATGAGCTAGTCATGTTACTACTGTACACAGCCCTTCCACTCTGCTTTCTAAAAGCATTGTTGTATTACTCAAGCATTTATTATAACACCATTTTGGTCTGCTGTTTGTATTACAACTTGAAACCTTCATTTAAAATGTGAGCATAATTTCAACCTTGCTGATTTTATAGACTTATTGTTTATATGTGTAGCAAATGATAGTCAGCTTGCCAATAGCTCCATTTACTAGTAACAGGTAAATATTTCTGCTGTGAAGATTTTGCTAATCACAGCAATTGCTGTGCTTAAATTGGGGATTCCTTGGGGGTTCTTGAGGTACTATAAAGTGCTAGTATGGATACTTGCTGTAAAGATGGTATTTGTAAGGGCAGTGGGATGTATATGAACCAGGCTATGTGGTCCATCTGCCACAAAAGTGTTAGAGGATTTCCTGTTGTTTCTCCTCTTTGACTATGGGCCTAGGAAAAAAATGTTAGAGAGAATAATCCGTAGTTGGTTTTGATTTTGCATTGTTCAAGGATCCTGAAAATAAGAAAATCACATAACTTTGATCAATGGAACTTGATATGCCTAATTCTGCTTGTTGAAGCATTGTCAGTCTTGCCCTTGGATTTATTGCTTTGCTTTTTCTTATTTGATGTAATCAGTCGCGTATAGTGTGTGGTTTTGATATGATTGTGGTCATCTGTTAACTGGGGGATATTCCTAATGCTTCACCAGGGTATTATGTAGTCACTTTTGTGATCACTGAGAAAGCTGAGTCAGAAAACTAACAGAAATCTAATGCATCAAAAAGTGAACAGCATTCTGATAGCTATACTGCATGCGCTGTTATCTTGCATGGACTTTCATGTGCAACAGTGCAGGACTACCCTCTTTCTCAGCAGCTGGCAGCTTCTACTGCTCAGCTTAAGGTAAAACTTGGCAGTATTCAGTAAAGTCTGAATTTCACTGTTGGCATCTGTAGCTTGGTGTTGATTGTGCATCACAGAGCCCTTTCAATATTTGTTTTGATGAGTGGAAATGCACCTCTTGTCCTTTTTTTAAGTTTTTTTTTAATTACATCTGATTTAACGAACAAAACAAAAACCAAAAGCACCAGCCAACCAAACCACCAAAAAACCTCCCTCAGCTTCTGGTGTGTTTTTTTTTTTTTCTGCTGCCTGTGAAGTTTTTGTGTTCTTTACCTTTTAGACTGTGGAGTACCAGACTGTTTCAGGAATGACTAGTACTTGGTGTTACTGTCTGTTTCATAGGGATGTGTTAACTGAAGCCAAAGCAAAACAGTTTTGCGTTACTTTTGTCATCATGAATTTCATATTTTTATTTGCCTGGAAATGGCTCCCGCTGAACCAGCATTATTATTAAATCTCTTTTCAAGCAGTTTCTTGAGCAACAACTAATGAATGTCTTTCATGCAATTCTGCTCATCTCTTCCCTTTTTTTGTTGTTGCCTAATACAGTTCTTGATTTGTTGCAAGCTTTCAAACTGATATGATCTGGCTAGGCACTGTGTTGGGTACAGATATAGTTATATTTTTTCCTTAAAGCATTTAGCTGATTATGAGGAGTACAGTAATCCATGCCTGAGCTGGAAGGTTGTTCCAGTGCAAGCACTATGACAGGATATAGTCTGAAACCAGAGCTGTTCCATTTTCCAGGAAACTCACCTGAGTGTTCTCCAGGAGTGTTCAGTGTGCTTTCTACCAGATCACTAAAATGATAGGACTTTTATCAGCTTGGCTGAAAACAGGTGAAAGAATTGATTCTAAATATATCATGGCTCTGGACGCCTTTCCTATCCCCTCCCCCATTATGCGTTAGCTCTTTAGAGTTAGTGAACTGCACAGCTTAAAATCCAAGAACTGCTGTGCTGCCACATCCATCACCTCCTCTAGGTTGATGGAAGAGGACAGTTGGCCAGCTTGGTGGATTTGCTGAACTCTCATGTGCACCCAATAATTAAAAAGCTTTTGCTTCCAAGGTATCTTATTTTTATTAATGTGTTGTTGCTGGATGGTTAGTAATAAAAAAGAGGAAATACTTGCATGTTACTAGGGACAATATATGTTTTCTTTGGTTTTCCTTCTAATATATGAAATGTTGAGTGAGTCTTAAATTCTGTGCTCTTCAGAATCTTATGAAACAGTTATTCTAATATTTGTTTGTGGTGCATAAGGCTAAAGATGCAGCCCTACTGAAGTGAATGGCGAAGTACCCAACAGAAGGTGGGTGAACGCTGCATGTGGAAAGCCCGGACTCAATCCATGTGCAGATCTGTTAATCACTTTAAGTACTTTGAATGAAGGATCAAGAGCAGATTGCTCATTATCTGGATACTTGCGAAGCAAAGCTGTGCAGGCTGACTATGGAAGGTAGAGCTAAAATTGCAAATTAGATTTTGGCAGTCCATTACAATATGAGGTCTTGTTTTGGAGCGAGCTTTTGAAATTCCTTTCCCAAAAGCTTAGTTTTGTCCTGAAGGCAGTGTGCCAGTGTACTGCCAGTAGGACTTAATAGTTAAAAAAGGGAACACCTGACAAGCTCAGTCCCTTGACGCCTTTGCAATAATGATGCTTTTTTGACGTGTTAGATAAAGTGCAGCTAGTGTCTGGCTATATGAGACCGTGACACTCTTGGCAGTGCAGCAGTATATTAAGGCTATATTTTTATCTAACATCTGGTATTTACCACCACCACCATCTGAGTTGAAATGTATCTTGAGAAGTTTTGCTTACTCATGAGAGGGAAAAGTAGGATTGGAACAATCATGATAATTTCCAAAGAGGGACTTTTACAAGGGCCTGTAGTGATAGGACAAGGAGGTATGGCAGAAGGGACATTTAGGTTAGATATTAGGAAGAAGTTTTTCACTAGGGGGGTGGTGAGGCCCTGGCACAGGCTGCCCAGAGAAGCTGTGGCTGTCCAATCCCTGGCAATGTTCAAGGCCAGGTTAGACGGAGCTTGGAGCAACCTGGTCTAGTGGAAGGTGTCCCTGCCTGTTGCAGGGGGTTGGAACTAAACAGTTGTTGAAGGTCCGTTCCAACACAAACCATTCTATGATTCTGTCAAGTTCAGTGAAGCCATCTTGTATGCAAGAGCATTTTTGTTTGATCTAAGGACACTTTTGTCCTTCAAGCATAGTTTAAAATCTATAGGACTGTGGTTAATATTTGCTATTACTATAGTACCTTCTAAATAAGAGCCCTGAAGATTTCAGAATGCATTGTGTTTCTTCAGAGAAGAAGTGTGTGGGGTGGGAAGGGTGAGAAGGGGTGAGCAAATGGCTGCATGGTGCCAAGTTACTGTCTGGGTCTAAACCACAGCAATTTAAAGGCAGTCAAAGGGATTTGGGCAAAGCAAAGATTATATCTAGATTGTGAGGAGATGAATACAAAAAATACCGTAAACTGAAATTGGCTGTCCCAGTTGTGAAATTCCATTGGGTGCATGTCAGGGAAGAAATTCAGAATTGGGTGTAGGATTAGTATTTTAGTGCTCATGGACCCTTTGGAGTAGAAGTTCTCAGGAAGTGCCTCCAGAGCAGTCCTACCTCAGATAACTTTATTCTGTGGTCTGAAAAACAAACCCACAGAAAACCTAAGGGGTTGAGTGGGGAAATTTTTGTGTTCAAGATGAGGTTTCCTGCAACAGATTGGCTTGGTTTTGGACGCATTCTGCCATGGGTGGGTGGGAGAGTCTGGATCCTGTGATATTAATCAGTCTTTTTTTCCTTTCTGGCAAACTGTCAGCTTCAATAAGCCTTTAGCTGACTTCCGAAACTTGTGTAAAGCTATTTTTTAATAAACTTGGAATTGTTTGGAAATGGAAATATTCTCAGTTTTCTTTAACTCTTGCATTTGAGACTTCTGCTATATTGCAGGAAGAAGTTTAATGGTAGTGCCTCCTCATAGAGATCTGGATTGTTAAATCCTACCATGGAAAAGTCTTGCAGCTTTTACAGCTGAAACCCTACTCATATTTTGCATTTAAGGATTTTGGAGTGAGAAAGCATTCATTGGTTTCTGTAAAGGTTTACTCTGTCCTTTTCTTTCTGTAAAGCTCTTGCGCCTGGGGTTTGAGGGACTAAGCATCTGATACCTTGCCTGAATTATCTAAATGGAGGAAGCAGATGGGCAGATGCTTATCGACTCTCTGACAAAATTTTTGCTGTTTTGTATTTTGGTAAATGAAGCCATGGTAAGCTGTTCTGTTTTCAGGATGGAGGAGAAAATGTATCTAGTATTCCTACTCACAGTGAGTACTCAACTGCAGCAATGGTCTTTCACACTCCAATTATAACAGGGTAAGCATTAGTTTCCCAATTCGAGGCTGCCTCTTGACCTTATTGCTGTTGAAAACAGTGATTGTACAGTAACAGATGAGCAAAGGCCTATGGGAAAACAAATCTGTAGCTGTAGATGGTTGAGTTGCTCTGGGCTGATCTGCAGAAACACCCACCTGCAGCAGAAATGTATGGTATTAGAATTAAATGTTTCTACACCAAGTAAAATAGTAAAGATGACATATATCCAATTCGTAATCCCTCCTCTTGTCACTCTCACCCACCCATCACTGTTGCTGCCATTTAGCTTTTGAACTAACCAAGAGAGTCCAAGCTTTCTCTTGGACTGTAACCAGCTGATGTGGCTCTGAGGAGACAAAATACAGCACAAAACAACGAGTAAGGCCTCTTGGGAATGGGTGTGAGTGGGATGTGGTTGCGGGCTAAATCCTCTTGCTGGAGTTTTTCCTCATGTCTTGATGTGACTACTTTCCTCATTCCTGGAATCTTGGAAGGCAAAGCATTCAACCCACAGCAGTGCTAACATTGATGAGGACTGAGCAGAACTACTGAAGTGCACTGACACTTACAGGTATTCGAGTATTTCCACTGCCTTTTGGGTTTTTCAAGTCTTCTTAACTCTACATCATTGAGTCCTGTCTGACCAATTTGGTGGCCGCCTATGCAGGGCTACAGAACTGATTCATAGGAGCAGAGCAGTTGATGTCATCTACCTGGACTTGTGCAAAGCATTCGACACCATCCCACATGACATCCTTGTCTCTAAATTGAAGAGACATCCATTTGATGGATGGACCACTCAGTGGATAAAGAACTGGCTGGATGGCCACATGCAAAGAGTTGTGGTCAATGGCTCAATGTCCAGTTGGAGACCAGTAACGAGTGGTGTCCCTCAGGGATCAGTGTTGGG
>WYDI02028317.1:21010-42281 GCA_009867235.2 Psittacus erithacus | reverse complement strand
GGGGCTGTTGAGCCTGGAGAAGAGAAGGCTGCGTGGAGACCTCATAGCAGCCTTCCAGTATCTGAAGGGGGCCTATAGATGTGCTGGGGAGGGACTCTTCATTAGGGACAGTGGTGACAGGACAAGTCGTAATAGGTTCAAACTTAAACAGGGAAAATTTAGATTGGATATAAGGAAGAAGTTCTTTACTGTAAGGGTGGTGAGGTACTGGAATGGGTTGCCCAGGGATGTTGTGAATGCTCCACCCCTAGCAGTGTTCAAAGCCAGGTTGGACAGAGCCTTGGGTGTCATGGTTTAGTGTGAGGTGTTCCTGCCCATGGCAGGGGGGTTGGAATTGGATGATCTTAAGGTCCTTTCCAACCCTAACTGTTCTATTATTCTATGACTCTATGTTACATAGTACACAGAATTTTTATTTTGATCTTCATAAATGGAATATTTTCTCATTTTATCTTCTGGGGTTATTAATTTATTCTAATACTTTGTTAGACTTCAGCACCAGTGCATTGCTTTCTATTGTCATATTTCTCTATTGTCACATTCTCTATTGTCAGTATTGTCTATTGTCATATTCTAGATGTCTAATACTAGCCAGCTGTTAGAATGCAAATTAATACCTACAAAGAAATACTGGACAATTTCTCCTTCTCTTGTAATTTTGTATTATCAATATAGAACAATGTTGAATTTTCATCTATTAAAATTTAGGTCATTATTCTAAAACAACATTGATTTTTACACAGTTCTTCCCACACCATCTTCTTCAGGATTTTTTCCTGCATCAGCTGTAATTGAAAACATATTCTTATGTCAGGTTAATGATTAAGACTTTCACACATGTATAATAACTTGTTCTGCTACAAACTCAGTAACAGATTAATCATAGAATCATAGAATTATAGAATGGTTTGGGTTGGAAGTGACCTTAAAGATCATCCAGTTCCAACCCCTCTGCCACAGGCAGGAACACCTTCCACTAGGCCAGGTTATTCAAAGCCCCTTTCAACCTGACCTTGAATTCTTCCAGGCACTGGGCATCCACAACTTGTCTGGGCAACCTGTTTCAGGGTCTTTTTACTCACACAGTAAAGAATTTCTTCCTAGCATTCAGTCTCTAATCTAAACTAACTTCTTTAAATTTGAAGACAAAGACATTCCTCCTTGTCCTGTTTTGACAGAGAATTTTTAAAATAATACTTGCATGGGATAGAAACAGCTAAGTGAATTCGAAATATTTTAATTAATACATTTTTATAATTGTTAAATACACCACACTAAATAAAATCAGCTTTACTTAGCAAAGTTTCTAAACAGAATATTGAAATGTTCTATTTATAGTACAAAAATAAATACTTCTTATATATATATTTAGACTGTTTAAAATGTTTCAACTTTGACATTTTATGTTCAATATCACTAATGTGATAGAGATTTAATTGCCCAGTCCAAGTATTCATGCATTCCTTTGACAAATATCAACAATAGTTATGGTAGTTTTTAACAGAAATTTAAAGAGATGCTCTTGTGAGACCACAGTTGGAGTATTGTGTACAGTTCTGGTGTCCTCAAAAGAAAAAGGACATGGAACTGTTGAAGCAAATCCAGAGGAGGGCCACGAGGATGATCAGGGGACTGAAGCATCTCCTGTATGAAGACAGAATGAGAAAGTTGGGGCTTATCTGCCTGAAGAAGAGAAGGCTGCGTGGAGACCTCATAGCAGCCTTCCAGTATCTGAAGGGGCCTACAAGGATGCTGGGGAGGGACTCTTCATTAGGGACTGTACTGATAGGACAAGGGGTAATGGGTTCAAACTCAAACAGGGGAAGTTTAGATTGGATGTTAGGCAAAAGTTCTTTATTGTGACGGTGGTGAGGCACTGGAATGGGTTACCCAAGGACGTTGTGAATGCTCCATCCCTGGCAGTGTTCACGACTGGGCTGGACAGAGCCATGGGTGACATGGTTTAGTGTGAGGTGTCCCTGCCCATGGCAGGGGGGTTGGAATTGGATGATCTTAAGGTCCTTTCCAAACCTAGCTATTCTATGATTCTATGATTCTAAAATTCTCATTTTATACCTACCAGACAATAAATCTGCCATATTATCCTGCCATAGCAATGTCAAGGTCACCAAGCTTTGTGTGAGCTGACTGCTGTCTGGCTACTCCCAGGGAGGAGTGCAGACTGTGAGTAAGAGGTTTCTTAGTAAACTCTAGAGACGTGAAAGTTTCCACATTATAGACTAGGCAGGTTTTTGTGATAAGTTATTAAGAAGAAGGAAAAAAAAAAGAGATTTGGCCATAGAAAAATATTTCCAACTAAGAAAGATCACTAAATATCCAGAGGCAAAAACAAAGCTATCAATAATATACAACATACTTCAGATCAACATAGATCAAACCATGGAGCAGAATAAATGACACACAGCACAGAATGACATCTCAGTGTAGGTACACTAGAAAGCAATTTTGGCTATCTCTTTGTAATAAATATTGATCTATACAATCACAGTGTTCTTGTCAGTAATGTGGACTCAGACTGAATTCAGGCTGCCTAAAAGTCCAATACAGAAACCAATGTCATCGCATCTTTTAGGAAGGAGACGATAAAGTTTTGAATCCCCTGAAAGAGTTACAGGTAGCTTCTCTGCCTAGCTTCGATTTTGCCGTTTAGTTAAATGGGCTTCACAGAAGCAGCTAAACCAGGCTCAAAGTGATGAATGCAATCTTCAAGGGCAGATTACGCATCATGCCAGCAATTTTCCCTCCTCTCCTCTAGCATTACCACAGAATTAATCTCCAGACCAACACTGAACGTTTGCGAACATGGTGTGCAGCTGGATTAAGTTATCACTGAACATGGTCTGAAAGCAATTCTTGTGCTATGTTACAGAGAAAAGATGAAAAAGCTGCAGTATATGTCATCACTGGAGATGCAGAGGTTTTCAGAGAAGTGAATGCCAGAAGTGAGTTAAGAAAATCCAAGATTTCCCATGAGATACACTGCAGAAGACTGCAAGCTATTCCACTGCAACTGCAATATGAGATCAAAGATGAATTGGAGTCTAGCTGCAATGTATTTTCAACTAGTTACTAACAATAACCAAGGAAATCAGAGCAAATTTATTCAAAGCAGATGAATAAATGACTTCAAATGTTATAAACATGTTAAATAGTAGAGTCAGATATATTTGTGCCTGAAAATAGAACTATTTGTAACCAGACAGTAAGGATCTCACAGGAATTAAAATTGCTGATGGCATTTTTGTTGTAGAAGAAATAGAGATCAAAGAAGTAGCAATCCAGAACCACAATAACAAGTTGAAATGATGACTAAGAATGTTCCAGTAACAGCCTGCACGCTGACAAGCTGAAACAGTGGACTCCTGAACTCTTTTGGTTTTGTTATATTGGCACCTGGAGAAACTGAAAGACTGAAAGCTGAGACAAATCATACAAAATAAATAAAATTCAAAAACTTATGGGACCAGTAAACTACTTTTCCACAGTCTACTCATTCATCATGTTAAATAGCATTAAGAAAAAGCCACTGCTGAAGTCACAAGGCCAGCCTACAATAATACAATGAAAAACTAAGTCAAAGAAAATTGCTGTGACCAGATAGCACATTGCAGATCAAAACACAGATGTTCTCCAGACAGAAGTTCTGAAGAACAGGAGAAAAGTTTTATCCATGTGTTTCAGCTGCTGTACATCTCTCCAGAAGGACCCCACACAACCCTGAAAGACTGATGTGAAGCTGCTCCAGCCATTTAAAAAATTCATACTCTAGAATTTAGAATCCAATGCTAAAGGCAGTTATCACCTACTACCAGCTTATTTGTGGATGAGATGTGAATGCAAGATAGACCTAACCAGCAATGTAGGAGCTGACACCAAGAAAAGCAAACATTTCATACTTAATGTAATAAAATATGCACAGAGCAAGCCAAAAGTCATGACTGCAGGCCATGAATTTCTTGAACGTGTATACTGAACAGCACGAAATGTACAACTGTTCAAACATCACAAAACTCTCCAACCTCAATAAATTGCAACTTGATGCTGAAGTTACTAAGGCAGACATAATTTTTACAGGCAGGAGCTCCACTCCTTACTTAGTAAACACTCGTTCCTTTAAAGTTCTTCTGGATTCAGAGTTGGGAACTGATGGAGAAATTTCAGGGACAGCTTTCAAGGGTTTAGCACTGGTACCAAAATCAGAAGATAACAGAAATTTGTAGCTGCTATGTGTGTTTCAAGATGGCTACACAAGCACTCATACAAAGCAATGATGAAAGATTAGTCCTGGCATATTATACAGCTAGAACTCAGGGCAGCAGAAATGAAATCCAGTATGCCCGCAGAGCAAAGGCAGGTCAAAAGCCAGAGTGAAGTCAGTGGTTATAACTCAAACCATGAGTTTTAAGAAATAACAGTAAGTTGTTCGGTAAATATGAAGAACTGATGGGCATGCCAAAATGGACTGCTAACAAAGGACATGACATATTATACCATATTTACTAATCGCTTCTTGCCCCATCAAGCCAGGCAACACTCACAGAAAATACAAGATAACTACAGATACTGCTAAGATAAGGAGTAGCTAACTAAATGTAACTTGGAAGAAGGAATCCAGGATCCAAGCCAGCACCAAGAAAACAGCCTTGTACGCACATAGCCTGAGTTCTAGCTGCAGTTTTCACCTCTTTGTAGGGGTTCTTTTATAAAGAGCATATCCAGTTCTAAAAATAGTGTAGAAATATGAGGCAGGATACAGGCCAGTACTGGCTCCCTGTTAAAAAGTAAACAAACAAACAAACAAAAAATAAACCCCAACCCTTAATGGAATTCTGAATGTTTTACTCTGAATGATATAAACATAAACACAACATGAAGCAAGCTTAACTCAGTTTGTAGGTATGCTATTATTGCAGCATAATAATCATTGCTGTTTATTATTATACCACAAAAATACCTGCTGGTTCCTGTGGAGATCAGAAAAAGGAACAGCATCATTCCCACAATGTTGAAATTTGCATAATCTAACAGCAAAGTATTTTAACAGGCATTTTAGGTAAAGCCAGCAGCCAATCTCCCCTTTTATATTTCTATACTAGGAACATCATGGGGAGAACTACATCATCTGTGACTGAAACTGCTGCTGTAATCAATGAGCATTTGGATATTCTTGTCATCAGCACTGTGCAATCTCAAGACACTCCTATTTGTTTAAGACAATATGTGTGAAATTACAGTGAGCAGATAGTCATGCTTATATTTTTCTTTTTAAGCAAGGTTCATTAGGATTGGGTAAAAGAATGTGAATGTATAAACTTGTGGGTGTTAGACAATAAAAATCGTTTGCAGTCTCTTGGCAGAAGCTTGGAAATAACAATTTCTGAAATACCAAGTCATGTCAAATAATCTACAATCCATAAAAGACACAACACTGAATGCAAACTAATGAAGAGTTCTGAATCTGGGAACAATTAATCCTGCCAAATAAACCTCACACTACAGACATGAAAAGTACAATGCTCTCCAACACAAAACAAATGCTTTCTAGCTTTAAATGTGCTCCCTCTAGATGGATTTGTTCAATCAAGTAATTTTCAAGAAGTAATAGTTGAAGGCTTTAAGGAATTTGGTTGCTTCCTGGATTTCACTCCCCAATGGAATGTTCAAGTAGTCACTGCTTGCTACTTGTTCATCAGCTAACTGAACTCTATGAAAGGTCTCTGTCCATAAAAAATGCTTAAAGATGGCAGCAGTCCCTTGGGTGTAGGAAATGGAAGTGAAGAAAAAGCCAGTTCTGGGAGAACATTTCAAGAAGCCATGCCTCAGGATGTGGAGAGGATGACCACCAAAAGAACAAGAAAGGTTCACAAGGATTTAGCAAGTCTTGGTTAAAACCTTATGTAAGGTCCTGGTGAATCTCCTATGGATTTGCATCACTGACAGTAAAAAAAGAAGAGTTCTTTTTGAAGAAAGTACTATTTTTTTGCTATGTTACCAGAATAAATGGACCACTTATCAGCTCTAATCTCATTTTCAACAATTAAAAATATTTGCAAAGTTATAAACTACAAAGTAAGTTTCTATTGGAAAGAATGCTTCTGAAATGGTATACCTGTAGCATATGAAAATAATGTTACCTTTTAATTTATACCACAAGTCTACAAATCATAATGCAGAGGAAACATCCCCAGCCTAAACTCTGATTTTGTGCTTTGTATGACCTTGCACAATCTTCCCATGGGAATAAATGTGATTTGAAGACACAGAGGCTGGCTGAGAGCTGGGAGGGAAATTATTCTTTCTGGCTTTATCTCTTTACAAGAATTCATTCTTAAAGAAGAATCTTATGAAGGAGTATCAAATCATGCCCTTTTCAGAATAAGCCATAACACAGTTTAAAATGAAATGTATAAAGTGAAAAAACACAGGCAGCCTAACCTACCTTGGGGCTGTTTCCTTCCTAAAAAAGTCCTGCATGTATGAAAATGGGAGATTTTTGGAAAACTGTCATGTGCCTCTCCTTTGCCTTGACATGATTAATTAGAAGATGAATAATCAAACTCCATCCTTGTCTAAGCCTATAAGTGTCATTGTGAATGGGTACAACTTGAGCCTTTCTAACTACATTAGGCAGAAGAGCAACCTGAGGCAAGCAGATCTGGCTCTCACAGCTTGCTCTGAGGGGAAGCTTCAACACTGAAGAAAGTTATGATGCTACTGGAGTGGATGTTAGTTGATTGTTCCTGATAAGCCTGTTCAAAACCATTTCCGATTTCAATGTTTTAACCTATCTGCATAATGCGGTAAATAAGAAACATTTCTGTTTAGTCCCTTGGATTCAATCAAGCCATTCTTCTGTGAGTCACTGAGATCCACAGAAGAACTTCCTGTCATACCCAAGAATGTCCTTAAAATTGCTTTCATGTAATGTTTTCATTTATGACAGTGGAGAATAGGAGAGGAAAACACTATGAGAAAGACTGTGTTTAAGATCTGTCTTTTTGATCTTACCAGAGAAAGAAAGCAGTCAAGACCTGGCAAAACTGATTTTCTGTTGAGTTTTCCTAGTTTTGTATATTATAACTGAACCCAAATTATCATATTGCAAAAGATAGAGAATTCAATTAAATAATCATGAAAGGGATTAACTAGTTTGAATCTCATATGCACGTACTGTGATGATTTCTTCCTACTGAGTGAGCTTCCAAGTTGAGTATCAGTCAGCAGTTTGATGCTCTCAAGGAGGCTTGCAATCATGGATCATACATTAGGCTATGTTATATAGATGGGACTGGCATGTTTCAAAGAAATATCTATGTGCTTAGCTGTTACTCAGACTACCATGAAATGCTTGCAATACAGCTGAAGTCACTAAACATTCAGGGCTCCTTAAGGGCATGACCTGTAGAAAACTTACTTGTTTATAATTTTGAATGAACTTCGAAAACTTCAGTTTTCTTTATTGACAACATTTCATATTTGTAATCTCATACCATTCTTTTATTGAGCTGGTTTTGAAGGGGATAGGGTTAATTTTCTTCATAACGTCTAGTAGGGAGCTATGTTTTTTGGTTTTTTACCTATTCAACTATTTTATCTCAATGCATGAGTTTTCTCACTTTTCTAATTCTTTCCCTCATCCAGTCAGGGGGAGTAAGTGAGTGGCTGTGTAAGGCTTGGTTGCCAGCTGAGGCTAAACCACAAAAGTTATGAAGCTGGATAGCACCTGATTGAGGTAATCTTAGAAATTTTCCTTCTAGTTAAGTAAGAGCACCTAAAGGACCTGAACTGATATGGGAAAATATTAACATCAGGAAATACTAATACAAAACCTCAGTGGGCAAAACTGCTGTCTCCCAGTTCAACCCCTTGATAAGCCTGAAATGATGCTTTAAAGTTAAAGCATCAGTAATGTAAAGATTTGATCAGATTTATGAAAAGCAATCTTTCTTTATTCCATAAGATGAATTCCTTTTAATCAACATTTTAGATACAGAATTATTGTATAAGCTCTAAAGCTCGGTTTTCATTTAGAAAAACCATATATAGCATTATACATTGCATGAAAACATCATTTATGGTAGACTAAAAGTTATTAGATTACAGGTGTGTTAGTATGAATGAAACAACATAACAGAGCTTGGCAAAAGAAATGCAGTCATAACACATATCTTCCTTTTCCAGGTAACAGAGAAAATCTACTTTAAGGGCCTTACTAAGCACTTCTAACATATAGGTAAATAAAACATGCAAGAGTAAATTTTTTCTGGAGGCAATCTCTCCTTGTATTCAAAGGGGATACTGCGTAGGATGCTATAGTGAAGAAAGCAAAATACAACTGGGGAAACAAGTCCTGAGAGGGTCACATTATTAATATTTATGGCTGCTAAAAATATTTCTAAAAGCTTTATTTAATCAGTCACCTCTGTATATTTCTTGCTGAATGCAACATTTCCAACAGAAAGATGCATCATTACAAGTAAGAAAAACATCCCAAGAATCTTCACAAGTAACATTTCCTGACCAGCTCTAATCCTTTTAGTTCCGTACAGAATGAGTTCTTAGCATCCTTAGGACCTCTTCAAGTATTGTATTGAGTACAATATAAAGAGGCAATACGTAGGGAATCTATTTCAATTAGATCACCATTTTTACAGCTTAAGTACTATCAGGAATAAATCTTTATTTAAAATTATTCTTTTATTTGCATCTACCTGATGAAGCGTGCTCTGTTCATGTTGTCTTAACACTTTTGCTTTCATAGTTTTACTTTATTCAAAGTATCCATGACTATGCTCTGAAAAGGAGCATGCTACAAAGTGATTTTGTTAGTACTGTATGTTTAATTTTATTTCTACTACACAAACTCTAACAGTCCTTCAATTTCAACTGAGACCTAAGACAAGGCTGTGCTCATGTTCATCAGCTCCCATTCTAACTTCTGTGGTTTAATCCAGATTTTCCATTTATTGGCCATTTTCAATTCATAGCTATATTTTGCAATTTCTAAGCATAATAGGAGATCAAAAGGCCAGAGAACCTGCCCTAAGAAGAAAGATTGAAGGAGTTAGGTCTCTTTTTCCTGGAAAAGAGAAGGCTCGGGGGAAGTTTTTCACAGTATTCCAGTACTTTCTTAAAAGGCAGTTAGAAAGAAAAGACATACATGGAGGAGACAGAAGGTGATGGGTATTGTACCAGGAGAAGTTTCATCTCAATATGATTATGATATTTTTTATTGTGAGAACAATCATTCCTTGGAACAGCCTCCCCAGGGATGTGGTAGACTCCCCATCACTGAAGATCTTTAAGATGAGATTGGACAGGCTGCTATATAATCTCATTTAGGCTCTCTTTCTCACAAAAGATTGGATCAGATGATTTTTCAAGGTCCTTTCCAACCTGGTCTTTTCTATGATCCTATGATTCTATGATCTTCAATATACATTTACAATGGAATAAGTTTTTTAAAACACGGAAGATTAACAGACACATTATAATAATATCACAAGAAAATACTATTGATTTTTCCTTCTTAGGTTAAAAAAAAAAAAAAGTATTTTGTTTGTGGTATGGGAAGTCCCTTAGCATTTCACCACTAAATAACAGTATAAGGGTGCCACTATATAGCACTGAATCATTTCAGGAAAATCTCTCAAGTATGGTAATTCCCAAATGGATCAGAGGTAACAGAATTTTTTCAAGCAGTTCTGTAAGGATCAGAATTTAATCCATCATCTTCTTAGATGACAATAAGTAGCAATTAATGCCATCACTTTTACCAACTAGTTTTAAACATGTGCATATACATCCTATTGCCAATTTAGAAAAAACAGCTTCACAGTTCATCCAAGATTTTCTGCCTGCTCCTCAAGAAAATGTATGTAATTTTCTTACATTTTGTAACTTTTAAAATGAGTGTGACGGCCTTCCAAAAATTTCCATCTGTTACTGATGGTAAGGTTTTTCATATATATCTGAATACATAGACATTATTCAGCAGATCATTTAAAACATCATTATGTTTCATTTACAGAGGAATAAGGTCAACAAGAAGAAGAAAATAGCCTTATATAGACACTTGTTATAAATATCTGTAAGCCTACACTACAGGATAAACTACAGAGCAAACCAACTTCACCCAAAACAGGTGCACAGCTATAGGACAGAGAGTGATGAAATATAACACTTTTTCCCCAAACCAGCTGCAAAATCACCTTATAAAAAATAAAAACATCTTCTGACTTTTGCAATTTAGGTTGTCTTTTTCATAATCCTGATCAATGTGTTTGTATGACTCATCCTACAATTGATGAGAATCACATAAAATTAAAAAAGAAAAAAAAAGTACTAGTAATACATTGGAGAAAATGAACTACAAAGGACATTTTGACAAGAACTATAGAAGTTATTGCCCTTACGGCAGAATAAAAGAAGTTCCTGGGGATATTAACATTGGAATTGACAGCATCATTCAGCCATATGGAAGTTACTAAGCAATCTTTTACTGAAAGCTGCATGAAAATCTACAAACTAAGCTTAAGGAAGAGCAAGTAGAGAATAAAATCTAATTTGAGTGGGTAGATCTGCATGAAAGTTGAAAGAAATCATCATAGATTGGATGATGGTCAACACTGAATATTAATTTCACCATGACTTTCAAAAGGAACATGACATAATTAACTTTAGGATAGATTAATATACTCACAAGGTATTTCTTTATCTCCTCGTGTTTCTAAGCCTTCTATACTACTGCACTGCAAGTAGTATACTTTAGCAAGTACAACCAAAATATAAGACAATCTGATTCTAGGGAGACTAAACTGTGTATGTCATTTGTGTAAAATAGTATCCCACCGGATCATGAAAATGTTTCACATAGTCTAATTTAAATAACACAACGGGTTTCACATCAGCAAAAAAGTTATCAAGTAAAACCAAAAAGTTAACATTATTGGTAATATAACTCATATGTAAAATTTGTAAGAGTAGAGAAACGAACACTTTTGAAACTACATAAACAGGATATCTTTACAAATCATTTATCAGAATTTTTTCAGTAACCTAAACAATAAAGACAGCCTTAGACAATGTGTTTTAACAAACAGATTTAGTACTCAGGAAATGTCACCAGTTTTAAAGGTCAGACAGAAAGAAGCAAAGATAAAAAGAAGGAAGCAATCTAATGCACATCAAATTTTAGAGATTATGAATCATAGCCAATTGGGTTCTCTTTGTTCTTCACTTATCAGATGTAAATTGGCTATCAGATCAGACTGCATGAATATGTACAGAATGAAACAAATAAGGTACTCTTCTTCAAATAAGGTAGCTGTTGCAAGAAAGGGACTATAAGTATCTTATGGTATTGTAACAGCTGTGAAGTCAGAAAAGACTGCAAAACCAGTATTTCCTTGAAAATAATCTCCCATGTACTTGTGCATGTCCAATGTCTTTAAATGTTCCATAGCCTCAGCCTTCCTCAACCACTGTCAAGGCTTCTTTTCTCCAGACTTTTCCTCTAGTTTCAGGAGCCCGTCATTCCTGAAAACAAATCATGCTAGTAAAGACTTAAGTATAAGAAGCCATTTTTCCATTCCTTTTGTTACAAGATCTGATTCAGTACTGTGTTCCCATTTCCCCTAGTCTGCATTTTCTGCTTATACACCTGGAGAATCCTTTCTTACTTTTCTTCATGTCCCTCACCATATTCAACTCCAGATGAGCTTTGGCTTTCCTAACTCCATCCTTTCCCTCTTGGACTGTGTAACTATATAGACCTGGTTTACCTGATCCTAATTCCAGTTCTTATATTCTGCTACTTGATAGTGGGAGGCATCAAGGAAGAAGTTGGGTTTAGGATTTCTAACTCCAAAGCAAAGACTAAAATATTACCTCTAAGAAGGCTTCAAACCCTGAGTCAGGAATCAAATGGCATACTTATTCCATGAAATAAAATACAGTGTAAAGGCCTCTGAGATACTTGTAGTTAGGCTGGAATGAATATAAGATGGAGTGCAATGCCGAGATAACTTAAGTCCCATGAGCATCATAAACAGTTAAAGCAGCAGCAAATGAAAGCCTGAAAAGCCTGCTTCTAAATAAAATGAAGTAACTCAGGTGCCATGTTGTCTTGATGTGCATATATTATTTCAACTTTGGGATGCACATATGCTGTGTTTTGGTGTAAATATATTACAAGACAATTACTTTTTTTTGGGTTTTTTTCTTACACAAACCAAAAGTAGAAGAAAGACAAATTTACACACAGACACAGCCATTTAACCAATGCTTAGAGAACTCATTTGGGGAAAAACTCAGATTCAAAACTTCTGACTTAAGTGATCTGGAATAAGGGTTTGATCGCCCATCCTTTTAGCATGCTATAAATGCTAGATTAAAATAGATCAACACAGACGCAACACAGCTCCAAGACAGTTGGTTTTTTTTCTAAGTTTTTCAGGTATTGCTACGTCAGAATAAAAAGAAGCAGCTCAAGCCTGGTTTTGAGAATCTTCTAATGGCACATAAGATCAGAGTTTGAAATTTGGCAGCTGAAAATCCTAAAAATCCATGTTAAATTCTCTTTCTTGATGCCTCTGTTTTCCTGTCACTTGTTGCCAATCCACTGTGTGACTGACCAAGATAAAAGTAGAATATTGCTTTTAGGGACTGACAGCTCCTTAAGCTCAATGTCTAGGCATAGTTACAGTCACTGTAATGTGGCATAAATTCATGTCCCTGGTTAGTATAGATATACCCATAATGGTCTAATGTAGCCATTGCAGCCAAGACAAGGAGATCTAACCGGTATTAACCAACTTCTAGGTGAGAAATGCTGGAAGACTGAACATCTCCCAGGGACACCCCACAATGTGTATATTTATCTTCCATGGGATATTCAGACTTTCACCTGACTATCAGGAGTATCCATAAAGACAACTATACATATTCTGCCTCACAGTGAATACAAAAGAAAACCACAATTTCACCTATTGGAAGGGAATTGGAACTCGGGGAAAGCAACAAGGGCAGTTGCTCCTTAACTCACATCAAGTTAAACTTACATAGAAAGCTCACAGGCCTAAGCACTTCTCGTTGTGCCTAAGACCAATATTCAGGGCCTCAGAAAAACATCCTTTGCACATAAGTTGATGACCATTATCGTTGCTGTGTCATTAACCAGCTTACTTGAAACGCCCATCCATAGACTTGGTGTTTCTCACTTCCTTTTTTAAGTCTCTATAGTCTGATCTGGTAACCACAAAATATGTTATGGGGGAAGGGAAACTCATTCATATACAACGTAAATACCACTGAGGGATTCAGCTGAAAGAGAAAGGCTTCCAACCTGCTCCAAAAGATATTTGATATTCACATGTGAAGCAGAACTTCAACAGCAAAATCTATGTGAATATAGAGTATCTACACAAGACTTACTAGTTAGCTGGAAAAGCTGAAGTCTAACCATTGCTACAAATCAAAGCCGTGAGTTGGGCTGGCTCTCCTGTGTTTCATTACACTGTAATTACAAGGAAGAAAGCATGCTTTGCAAATATATGAAGCTGATAGTACTGTGTGTGAAAGATGAAATAAAGCTTTTTAAAATATTGTAAGCATTTCTAATGCAAACATCCTCACTGAAATTTTTTACTGCTTTTCTCTCTGTGAACATTAATTGGAGCACGCATTTACTTCCCTAAATGATTGCAAACAAAAGCGGTGTTGAACACCACCTCCAGCAAAGCTTGCTTGTGGGAGAATCACTCTGCTGTTGCATTTCCCAGCCCTCTTCCACTTCTGTTTTTAGAGGCATCACTGTTCTCACTCTTCTAGTATTAAGAAATTATTATAGGCTGTACCTCATAGTGCAGGAGGACTGATAGAGTAGAACTACTGGAGAGCAGAACTTAACAACAGACAGCTGTGACTGTGCCATTTACCTGTCCATTTTTGAAGTCTATAAATCTTTTCATGCAATGGGAAAAAATGTTTAGCGAAGTACTGCTACTGAATATCCACAATTTCCTTCCCTTTCTCAATCAGTCATGCACACATATGCACACAGACCATTTCTTTGTTCAACTTTGATTATGACAGTTCTCAGCTGAAATTCTCCACAGTGTTTTTCCAATTAAAGGCTTTTCGGGAACAATTTCATTTTTAAGGACTGCAAAACTGGCAGAAACTGCTGTCAGTTGACATCCACAGAATTTCCTGATCATATATTATTCATTTTTAAACCATTATTGTGAAACCAGTTAAAGGGCTTTGAAATAAAAAATCCCAGTCTTTACAGTTTTTCACTGTTTTGTATTTAGTCATTGGTCTCATTGGCATTTTCTACTTAAAAATAGATTTTTTTAGCTGACTAGAATCTTTCAGACAGTAATTTTAATGTACACCTTTATTCTAGAAAGTGAGTTTCTTAAATAATATCTATTTGCTCACAGAAAATATGCTATCAGCTGTATACAACACACTCCATTAGCATGGAATGGATTTTTTTGCATGTGTAATTTATTTTTCTGGTACTGTATTACATTATAGCAGCAGTTATCAAAAAAAGACTGAAAATTCTTGTTGTATTTTGAAATGTGTAGGATTCCAGCTGTTTCTTATTGTACTTCTAATGTGTTCTGACTAAAAACATACATTGTAATAATTATAAGTGCATATGTATATCAGTACACAAGTATGTTTAAATCTTTCACACTCTAGAAACATTTTAAGAAATAAAAAGTCAAAATCTTGCAAGATGTGTGTGAATAGATGAGCATATCTGACAGATTCATTAGGATAACATGTAAACATTAAGAATTGACATTCCAAGAATTATGGTAGAATAAAACAAGAGTAAGTAGGAATGAAAATATTGTTTTCACCTGAAGCTTTGTATTGGTAATATGAGTCTTTAAAAATATACATCATGGGAAACAATTGGCAGTTAGTGCATAGTCACATGACGAAAGGAAGTAATTTCTTTAGTGAGATTGCTGAAAATAATTTCTAATACAAACTTAACTTCATATAACACCATAGTTGGTTCTAATTTCAGCAAAAATCACACTAAACTGGAAAAATCAAATGTGGAAAAAAGTACTGAGAAACTGGGCTTTTTTAGCACTGATCCTTGATGCTGTGATAAAACTCCAAATGCTAATATTCACTCAGAAGCAGTTTTGGACACTTCAGAATTTTTAGAAAACAGTAGTATACCAAATCAGTTCCTTTTGTGGTTATTTCTGTGTCACAGACATCAGATAAGTGTATCATGGCATGATGACATCAAAAGAGCTCTTGCTTACTTAATTATTGCACTTCAAGGCTAATAATATCAGCACTGCTGGGATCTTATTGAGGCCCAGACACCATGGATATAACCTGGACATATTCAGGAAGGAGCATGGATCATCAATTTGTATTCAGATCTTTCACTATACTGCTAAACAAAACAAAACATGTTTTATTAAATTAAAAACAAAACAAAACAAACAAAACAAAAAAAAACCTGCTCCAGGTGCTGAGTTCTGCATTTTTCCCTATTGACTTTCCTGGAACAGGTACAAAGGCACCTCCAAACTGGAGCTATTTTTTATGTCAAAGGCTTTAGAACCACCTACAAATCTGCTGATGTTGCATTCTGTAATCAACCTGGTCAGCAATGATGATGTCAAACAGTATTAGGTCCAGTACTGACCTCAAGATACAATGCTCATTTACAGCTACCAGGTAGATGATTGGATTTTTCAAGCCCTTTCGAGCCTGTGTGCAATTTTCAAGCCACTTAATAGTTTCTTCTTCTAGTCCAGTACATTCCAGCCGAGTTTCCATGCCTATGTTCCTTTCTTAGATTTAGGCATCTAAACTGCACACCTATATGCGTTATTGTTATTCTAGATTTTACCACCTGAGACAACTTGCTGTTTAGGACTTTCAAAATTTTGTGCCACTTCTGTCTGACCCATAAGCATCTCTAATCCTTAAGTTTATGACAGCAAAGTGAGGTTATGGCATTTCCACATGAAATACTGTTGAAATACGTGTAGAAAAAAATTTTACCCATATTCCAAGAAATTTCCCTCACTGAAGAGCTATGGGTATAAACAGTTTACTGCCTTAACCTGCCTTGTACTGAGAGAGGCATACCTACTACACTTCATGCAGCAATTATGATAAATGGTACTGCTGAATATTCCAGTAGTCAAGGCATTAGATATATGAGGATTAAAGTTTATAAGATACAGCTACTACCTGCAGATGTGTGAAATAAATACCTAATATAGAAAGAACTTCCAGATACCTGGTGTACTGCAAACAAACATTTTAGTAAGCCTTACAGTAAGCAAGGCTTTAAGAATTTCCTCACTTTTCACCTTTAAGGAAGGTGAAGCTACTGCATAATGTCTGCTGAGAGCTTTGCACAGGATTTAATAAAAGCAGAGTCAGGATCAAACTATGAAATATGCAGCAGCTCTTAGGAGAAAGATGTTCCAGAATGGTCTGCTTTTGTTGACATTCCTGATATTTCTATTTCTGATACATATAAAGTTGCTGTTTATACATCATGTTTGTGCTGCAAACACTCATAGGAGATGGAGCCAGAAGCACATTCTTAAGCTTCATATGCCAAGATGAGAAAAATCAACTAAATTTCCAACATCTTGTAAGGCTGCCAAGGTCAGGAAGACCTCAAGTTATATGCTGCTATGACAGCTGCGTGTGTTTAAGGTGTTTGCTATGGCATTACATAATTTTCATTTTCTGTTCATAAAGAATAGATTTTTCATATGTACAAAATGTGTAAAAATAATTACATTGTTTCTTCTGCACCTTTAATATTTAATTACCTTTAAGCTTGTTCACATTCAACTATACACAGATGACAGATGCAAACAAAAATTGTTTGCTGATCTTGTCCTGGGTTTAGCTGTAACAATTTTTTTTCTCCTTCTTAACCAGCACAGAGTACTGTACAAGACATGGCACACACTTTTTCAGTTAAATTTTCTATACATTTGCAGACTCTTAAGCACAATGTGTTTTGAGACTTAGAAGCAGAATAAATATTCATTTCAGTGGAGCATCTCCTTTAGCAATTTCAGAATGTGGGTAATGTGTTACAAAGGAGAATGTGAGTCGTCTTCTGACACAGATGCAGAGCAGGAACAACGTTAAAGGAAAAATCAGAACTGAGGGCTCAAGCAGAATGCTGTCATCTTTATCAACCAGGTCCAAAGAAATAAAAAGACTGAGACTGTCTCAAATGTCTCTAGATCCAGTGGTCTCATCCCAGTTTCCTCTCCTTCCAGCTCCAAGATGGCTAACTCTTCATCTGTGTCTCTACCACTATCGACACAGCCTGAAAGGGCTCAGCAGCTTCAGTTCAGCTTTTCATATGTGCTGCCTTTCTCACCCAGAGCCGGTTGAGAGCCTTTCTTCAAGGCACCACAGATTAACTCCCAGAGATGCCTATAAGCAGCCCCATAAAGTTGAGGCCCTTCACAAACAAACCCAGAGATGCTGAATCTTTACTTGAATATAACCTTACAGGCTAACTAACACTGACTTAGGCAGTCTGCAGTAATTAATACATGTCCTTACTGTTTCACTGTAGGATGCTGTAGTATGCAAATTCTAGTATAGTTTAGAAAATTTTTTTGCCAGGTACTCCATTGACTGAGTTCTGTGCTGCACCTGACAAAAGGTGTCACATGGCAAAAGGTCTTACCTGGCAGTTCATGATAGACCTGGATTGGTATATACAGTACAGTCATGCCCAGGGACTGAGAAGACAGACACTGCTGATAGCAGCCCTCTGACAATGATGGAAAGTGTTCACAGGAAGCAATGGTAGAAACCTCCAATATAGAAGTCGGTGACCTTAGTGGTGTTCTAGTGGTGTCAGTCTGGGTGGGAAGGCTTACACTTTGGAAGTGCTACTGAAGAAAAACATAAAGCAAAGAGAGGAAAACTAATTTGGAACATAAGGACTTCATAAGTAGATGAAGAAAATATCAGCAAAAAGAAAGCATTCATTTGTGAAAGGCTTGAGCATCAGGTCTCTTGCTTCTTCAAATCAGCATGTCTCCATGGATTTGAATGAAGCTACATTGCTTTACCTCTGCTGGGTACCTAGTCATTTCTACAGTAGAATAAAGACTTATTTATTATTATGGATTGCATCTCACCCTGTATAAATTGTTACAGTTCTCCTGATATCAGTGGAACAACACTAGATTACAACAAACAGAGGTCAGGCTCAGCTGACCAAAGAATATTCACTGATTGCTCACTGAGCTTTTGTGGTTCAGCTTCCCAGCATAGGCACACTTGCTGTGTTAAGCACTTTGAGAAACTGGGCTCCCTACATGAAAAGGGAAGTAGTGTTGTGGTTTAAGCCTAGTCACGCAGTCACTATCTCACTTCCTCCCTTCCTCCCCACTGCTCCCGGAGTGATGGGGAGGAGAATAGAAAGAATACAACTCCCACAGGTTGAGATAAGAACAGTCCAGTAATTAAAGTATAACACAAATCACTACTGCTACCACCAATAATAATAATGATAAGGGAAATAACAAGGGAAGAGAATACACCCGCTTACCACTCACCGACCAATACCCAGCCTGACCGAGCAGTGATCTAACCCTTCTGGGTAACTGCCCCCAGTTTATATAGTGGGCATGATGTGCTGTGGTATGGAATACCTCTTTGGCTAGTTTGGGTCAGGTGTCCTGTCTCTGCTTCCTCTTGGCTTCTCCTCCTCCCTGGCAGAGCATGAGGCTCAGAAAGTCTTTGGTCAGAGTAAACATTACTTAGCAACAACTAAAAACATCGGTGTTATCAGTGCTGTTCCCAAGCTGACAGTCAAAAACACAGCACTGCATCAGCTACTAAGAAGGTTAAAAATGTCTGCTGCTGAATGCAGGACAGGTAGTCTGCAAACAGCATTTTAGGATCTTCATGGAAGTTTGGTGCAGAATAGATACTATTTACTTATGAAAATATAAATGTACTTGTTCCATGTAGAACACCCTGATGGCTGAAGATATTATTTCCAGTTAGTTCATTGTGCTCGATATAGAATTAAAGAAAAGAAAAAAATGTAACAGCCAGTTTGTCAAACTGAAATTTGATTATGGCTGTCAAAGTTTGCAAGCTGCATCAGCTCCTGAGTTTGAAAAAGCAGCAAAAGGCTATTTGCAGATGTGCCTGGGCTCAAAAGTTCATCCATTGTAACCATATGTGAGCCTGAACTGTACTGACAGAATCACATTACTCCATCTCACTTCACAGATGCATCTGCAAAAGTTAAGATAATTTCTGTAAACTCGGGAAAACTATTCCGCCTTGAGATATTATTCAAGGAAGTCACTCCCATATCGACTCCTGATGTTTCTGGTTTTAGCAAGATAAGACTTCTAATCCATCTGCTGAATGTTACTCTGTCAGATTAAAAAGCTGTCATGCCCATCCCCCCCAAATTAATGCAAAGAAAAAAAAAAAAAAGATTAGTGTGTTGATGGATTAAGGAAGGTCTACTTTTGAAAATAAGCAACAAACAACAAAATGTGCTACCTGCTATGTCAGAGGTAACTTCTGAGGCTTTAAAGACTATTTCTGTCTACAAAGAACAGAATGAAAAAACCCTGCATGGCATCATTACCTGTAAAACAAGCAAAATTTCTCTCAAAGCATATGAATGGCTTTATGCACCCTGTGCAGAGGTGCAGGCTGGTTAGCCTACTTACCCTCAACTTCCTTTGTTCTGAAAACAAGAACATGTACTGAGTATGGAAGCAAAGTTGTGGTAGCAGGGGGCCTATGGGAATGGTTTCTGTGAGAAGCTGCTGGAAGCTTTTCCTGTGTCCAACAGAACCAGTGCAGCCGGCTCCAAGATTGACCCACTACCATGAGAATCTGAGCCCTTTGGTGACATTTATAGTGTTGCTGTTGTGACATATCTAAGAAGGGGGGAAAAAAACTGCTGCAGAGCAGCCAGAAGACAGGAGTGAGAATCTGTGAGACAAACAGCCCTGCAGACATCCAGGTCAGTAGAGAAGGGGAGGAGGAGGTGCTCTAGGGGCCAGAGTAGAGATTTTTCTGTAGCCCGTGGTGCAGCCCATGGTGTGGCAGCTGTGCCCCTGCAGCACATGGAGGACCACACGCTGGAGCAGTCTGTTCCTGAAGGACTGCGTCCATGGAGGGGACCCACACTGGAGCAGGCTGTTCCTGAAGGATGCGCCCATGGAAGGGACCCACACTGGAGCAGTTCATGAAGATCTGCAGCCCGTGGGAAGGAGTCACGTCGGACAAGTTCATGGAGGACTGTCTGCTGTGGGAGGGACCCCATGCTGGAGCAGGGGAAGAGTGTGAGGAGTCTTCCCCTGGGGAGAAAGGAGTGGCAACGACAACATGTGGTGAACTGACCACAACCCCCCTTCTCCATCCTCTTGCGTCACAGTGGGGAAAGATTAAAAACTGGGAGTGAAGTTAAGCTCAGAAAGAAGGAAGGGGGAGGGAGGGAAGATTTCCTTAAGATTTAATTGTATTTCTTATTATACTGCTCTGATTTGACTTGCACAAATTAATTTACCTGAGTCAAGTCTGTATTGTCCCTGATAGTAATTGCTGAGTGATGTCCTGGCCCTATCCTGACCCAACAGCCTTTTGTTATATTTTCTATGCCTTGTCCAGTTGAGGAGGGCAGTAACATCATGGCTTTGGTGGGAACCAGGGGTCCAGCCAGGGTCAATCCACCACAGAATGATACTGTGAATTCGAAAGTCTAGTTTGCTCTAACAGCTGTAAAAATTCAGAACGCTGTCTGATAGCAGCCATGTTGGGCAGTATGCAATTAGTATAAGGAAGCACTTGTTCTTTCAAAAGGCATTGAAGTAAGGAAGTATTTTTGAAGGGACAGTGAGATATGATAAGAGATACAGAAATGACTTCTAGTGACTTCTTTGCCTCAGTCTTAATGACTTCTTTGCCTCAGTCTTCACTGGCAAATACTCTGACCACACCACCCAAGTCTGGGAAGGCAGACACAGGGACTGTGAGAATGAAGACCCTAGGCCCACTGTAGGAGAGGATAAGGTTTGAGACCAGCTTAAGAACCTGAACATGCACAAGTCCATGGGACCTGATGAAATTCATCCACAGGTCCTGAAGCAGCCGGCAAATGAAGTTGCTAAGCCACTGTCCATTATATTTGAAAAATCATGGCAGTCAGGTGAAGTTCCCGATGACTGGA
>WYDI02028316.1:0-40171 GCA_009867235.2 Psittacus erithacus | reverse complement strand
CCCTCCCCCCCACTTCACTGTCCTGTGATTTTCCATGGAAATAAAAGGCCAGCGCTGAATTCCCTACCCAGTGACTCCCACTTCCACCTTGCCTTGCTTGCAGCCTGCCAGGGGGAAGTGGAGAATCTCCCCCTCCCCCCGAAAAATATGTGAGCAGGGGTGCCTTCCTGAACCAGCGGAGCTCTGCTCTTCATCAATCTCAGCAGATACATCTCAATGGCACCCAGTAACTCCGTGGTAAGCAGCGCCTTTTAAGTTTGAATGAGCATCTGTTATTACCGGCTTCTCTCTCTTTCGAGGGCTACGTGCTAGACACACCTCCTGAGGGAAAAAAAAATGCTGCTCCTGAGTTTAAAACATTTGAAATGCATCCTCCGCCTCTGGCTCATGCAAGAGAAGGGAGGGCACGGGAGCCGAGTCATTTACAGTCTGCTAAACAGCTGCAGAGGGTAAATTCATCGTAAAAACACAGAACAAAGTGCTCAGCCTTTCACTGGCAGAAAAAAGCAATGTGCATGCGGAAGCAAATATTTGCTAAGAAGGATCTCCCCTTCTTAGGGAGGGACTGAGAGGCTCACCCAGGAAGGTAAAGGTAGCAACTTTCAGCCAGAAGATTTCCAAACCAAATGACATTCATACCCATAGCCCAGTAGTGCCAAGTGATCTCTAGGGAGATTTCACTGTGGGCCGTGTCCTGCCCCTAGGGTTTTGTAGCCTGGGTGGACAAGGGGTAGAAAAGGAGGAGAGGTGTCCTTGGCACCACTTCCAAGGTGATCTTTTCTGTTATACTCAGGGGGATGCAGTTCCCCTCCTATTCAGCCTTCACTCTGCAGGGGACACAGAGATGTGTGGAGAGACTCATGGTCCCCTGGAGTGCAAGGGAGGAAGCAGAGGGGCTGGGGACAAAAATATCCATAGTGGGTCATCCTTGCACTTCCACAGCATCTACTTTCTCCTTCTCAATGCCCAGTCTCAGTGTCACGTCTGCTTCACCCTCTTGCAACAGGCCTGGCATTATAGGTGGTATGAGAAAAGGACCCCAGGCAAAACTGCTGGTTTTCCTTTTATTTCCAGAGACCCTTGTGTCCACATGGAGCCAGGGCAGACAAGAGCTTCCTTCCTTTTAGCTCCTTTCTGTACCTATACAAATAAGAATGGCCAAAGAAAGTCTTCTGGATGACTTTCCATGTTGTTTCTCACTTGACAAGTTTCCTCAGAGGAGGGAAGGAGGGAAGGTGCACCCTTACACACATGGATGCCTAGCAAAAGAGGTTTGGACGGTTTGGCTACCTTCCAGGTTGTTTGCAATGCCTTAGGTGACCAGCTTCCTAGCCAGTAGATGGCTTTCTTGAAGGACTGAGAGAGCAAGCCCAGGAGACAGCCAGGTCTGCAAACCAAAATGCTTGATTTCCCCTGAGATCTGATCCACAGTATGGTTCCTGCTGGAGGTGGACACATCACCTCCCAGGGGAGAGAAATAGCTCTGAGAGCTATGGAGCATCTTTTCATTTGGAGTTTTTGCCACCGGTTTTATGCTAACAGGACAGGGAAGAACAGGGGGAAGACCTAACCTCTCTGTGAAGAAGAAACATCTGCAAAGAGCCACTTGACCCAAGCAGCACAAGGAAGTTATGGTGTAAAGCGAAAGAGGGAGGCTACTGGGTTCACCTCACTGAGCTGTACACCTCACTCCTAGCAGGGACCAACACAGGCTCTAGGTGTTTGACAGACACTGAGAAATCCCGGCGAGAATGGGACAATGGAGCAGCAAATCATCCTGATGGTGTGGACTGCAGTGAGAAAAAAAAGAAAGGAAGGAACAAATCCAAACCAAGGCCAGACTCCATGCAAATAAATTGCTAATAGACACTTACCAGTGGAAATTAAATGAGTTAAATCAACTGATGGTCAAACCTTTAACAGAAAAGGGCATGTAATCACTTAGCTGTGTCCAGAGCACTGCATCCACAGAAGCGTAATAAAGCACACTTAGATCTGCTAGGGGAAGGAACTGAAACACTGATACATTGCAGCCAGGAACTCACTACTGCTAGTGAGCTGACAGCATATCAGTTTCTTCTTCCCAGTTGAAATTTTTAAGCCCTACAGCTCTGCTAGAGAGGAGGTGTGTTGTTTTCACCCACCAGCAACAGTGATTGCCAAGCTGTTCTTTCACTTTCTCCCTGCACCACAACAGCATTCTCGTGGCCTCTTTGAGTCTCAAAGCCTGACATACTAGGAATTATGTAAAACAGACCACACCAATGAAATGGAAATTCCCAGCAAGTTTAGATAGGTCTCAGAATCTAATTTTAAAAGCCAAACTGATCCTTTCTTGCAGAGCAGCTAGGTGGCGAACTAGAAAATAAAATCTACCATTTTATTAAGGATAAACACAGTACCTAGAAGAGCATCCTGCTAGGCACAGGAAGTTGAGGGGGCACTTTTAAATGCGTACATGTAAGTAGTTTACCTATCAATAAAGCCCTATAAATTGCAGGGTTTTGTGTATGTTATGGCATTTTTGTATAATTGATAGGAATAGTTGCTTTTTGCAAATGTTGCAGTGCCCCAGGTGAGTAATTGAATATGTAACTGGGCAGGTGTGAAAACAGTTACAGAACAATCTGCAAATATATTTGCTGAGAAACAATGTCATCTTTGTCCAGACTTGGAAAGGCAGCTATTGAAAAGGATGGTATAGCGTGTGCTCAAGTCTGTCAGACACTTCTGGATACAGACAGAAAAGTGGCTTGCAGGAAAAAGTAAACAAAAAGGAAGTATATGCCTTCAATTTATGCGATATGTGAGTTTAAAAAACCACTACATTATCAAGGGGGCAAACAGTTGTACAATTGTGATTATAATAGGATTTTTTTACAGCTGTGGCACAAAGCTCTTAGAAGGCCAGGAGAAAATAAAATCCTCTCTAAATTGTGTGCTAGTGGAGTGGGTTATGTGCCGCATAAAAGCTCTACTTGACGTTGACCATAGAAGCACAGACCCTCCTTGATCTGAAACTCCGGGGTTTATAGCCTGAAGTGTCTCTGATCGGGAGAAAGCAGGAAAATCCTGCAACGGGCAGAGCTGCGGCAGCCGCCGGAGGAGCGCGGGGCAGCCGTCTGCAGCACCATGGAGAGGTCGACCAGCCGCTGGCGAGGTGCCTGTCCCGGCGTCCGGCCGTCAGCGTGCCCTGATGTCTGTCTGTCATGGTTTCCGGGGGTGCGCTCACACATACACCCCTCTGAATATACGGCCGTTGCTCATGTGTGTATTGGCAGGTGTTTAAGCAAATACAAGCCAATAATGAGTTGCGCATCAGGTGTGATGCGCCTTGAGGTCACTTCTGTTGTTTTAAATGTGGTTTAAATGTATTCCTTGGAAGATGACGCCCTGCAGCAAGTTGGAGAAGGTTGTTTCTGTGCATAGAATGTCCCCATTAGCTGGAGTCGGTGGCTAGAAATGAGGAAGATTTCACTGTGTCTTTTAAAAATGTCAGAGAAGCTCTAATGTACATTGAAAAGCACAGTAACCTGAAGCTCAGGGCTATGAATATCTCCTTCCAGTAACACTACCTAAGTAACTAGTTATTGCGAATGTGTCGGGGGAACTTTTCTGCAGAAAGTCTTTGTCACTGGAAACCTGCCCACTTTACTTGCATTATACTCAGGGATTGTGTGTGGATGCAGGAAGGCAGATGTCAGTCAAGCCATACATTTCCTTTTATCTTAATTAGCTGGTGAAAGATCAAGAGGTATTTCAAATGCAAATATTTTTCGTGGCAGCTAAACTTTTGACACCTTTATGTGCAAAACTCTAATGACTCCAAATGAGCGCTGAGGACCACTGGTTTGGTGAAGAGATTTAAAGAGGGTCACCATTCTGTGGGAAATATCTTCCCCAAAACCTTATTTTACAAGCAGACTCAAGAATTCATCTTTACCAGGAATGAAGTCAAAGGCTCTGGCTGCAGCTCAAGCCCAGGACCCAAGCTCTGTCATAACATAACTCTGTAGGCACTTCTCCCTTGTACTTGTCATTCTGACACAGGGCTTGTACAAAATCTCTCTGGTACTGATACTATTCACCAAAACACACACAGAGTGAATGGTTGTTTGAAGCCCATTCAAACCCCATTACTCTAGAAACAGAATTGTTAACAAGACTTCCTGGACACTTTTTTAGCACACTACTTCTGCAGGGAGTTCAGATCCATCCTAAGAGAAAATGCAAACAGGAAAATTAATGCAGTTCCTTTGGGGCAGAGAGAATTGGAATCCACAACTCTTAGGTTCCCAATGAGCATTTTCCAATGGGACGTTTGTTTTTTCTTGCTTTCTCCTGAAAGTGTTGTATTTTGTCTCTACTGTCACTTACTGGAGCAGTGGCGCAGCAGAACATTGCCTGTTCAAATGACTTAACTTTATGGTGGTCGTACATAATACTCAGCTAGGATGAGAATTCAAACAATAATAGCAACAAGTAATCAACAACAAGAACAAGTGCTTAAAACCAAGCATTAACCTTTCATTAACTATGCTGGATAACAACTCCTCCTTAATTGCCAGTGTGTTGCTGATTTGAATCAGACTGGAAGTAGCTCTATTTGTCCTGTGCAGACATGGCTCATCAGAGTCAGGAGCAATATCACACTGTTTTATCCTTTTCCTTTCACCCACTGGTAGTGCCACAAGTGACACACTCACCAAGGCTTTGCACGGCACAGTGCCAGCAGTCCTAAGCCATGAGAGACAGAGGTGCTTCTGCAATTAAGCATGTATATTTTTGTATTAGCTGTTTTCAGTACCTGAACTGATATCTCCCGAGTCATTACAATGTACTGTATGCTTTACCAGCTCTCTAATGACCAGCTTGGTAGTTTCTGCATTGCACTCTACAGTCCTCTGTAGATATGGCCTGAGAAATATGTCTTCTATTTGTTTACCTTACTCTTCTAACTGAGTTCAACTTTCATTGTCAATACATTTTTTATGTCCTGTCCTTCACAGCTGGAATTCCTTTGAATTTTTTTGTGTGTCTGACTCACAGCTTGAGGAAAGTAAAGAATTCCGAGTGTGTAGACTTACAAATGTAGCAGCCCTTCTCCAGCAAAGGCTGTAATCCAGTATTTCTGTAGAAAGAGCAAAACAGTTTCTGCCCTAGAGATGAGATAAACTGTTTCCTCTAAGAAGTGTCCTCCTATTCACTGAGAATCACAGCTGCATAAATTTTCCTGTTTGTTTTTTTTTTGTTGTTGTTGTCTCTTCTGCTTTTTGTCTTAGCATTAGCTACTGTAATTTAACATATTGCTAATCTGTCTGGATTTATATCCATGTCACTAGGATGTTTAACTGAAAAACTTCAGCAAAATGCGTCAGTACATATTCTTTCTTCTTCAGCATCTATGGCTTTGTATTTATCAGCACTGGTCTTCATTCGCTGTGCTGTTGTTCAGTCACCAAACTTGCTAAATGTATTCAACTTTCTTCATTTTTCCTACTGCTTCCAGTCCAGCACAAATCCCTTTGCTCAATTCACTGCACTCCTCTGAACTGCTACTAGAGTCCCTTTGTCAGAACTAATATGTAAACCGTTTTATTGCTAATAGTTGAGTGCTAAATTCTAACTCTTAATTACTTTATTATAACAATCCTCTCTTCTCTGCTTATTTAAAAAATAAAAAAGAAAAAGTCCACAAAATGGAGTTATTTAGTTTCAGTGATGTTGTACTGACTTATACCAGATGTATACCTACAGATTCTCAATCTTCAGTTTATGAATCAAGATAAGAATGGTAACAGTTAATGTCACATATTCCCTAACTCATCTTTTTTTAATCTTAATTATTTTTTTTCTGTGCAGTTTTTAACTGTAGTCAACAATATTTTCTGATGCAGCTTAACTCAGCAGATGTAGAATGTAGAATATATGGGTTCTTTGACAGGATTTACATATTGTACCTCTTAAAATTACCTGTTTTCACATTCTTGTGCAGTAGCACATTGGCTGAATTGCTTTGCATGGAAAGGAACAGAATCTCTTGAGGAGCCATGACAATAGTTTTGTAGCTCAAGCTGGTATTAAATCAAGTATACGCAGCCTTTCTAATAAGCCTTTAAATTAGAAAGAGAGCAGTCTCAGAATAAGTTCTACATTGCTGCAATGATTATTAAGAGCAATGAATCACATGTGGTCAAGCTTAGCCAGCAAACCAAATGAGCTCCAGAGCTCTTCAGCAGTGTGTCTTGCAGGAATACTTTTAATATTGTTTGGTGATCCAGCAAGGCTATAGATTGCAAAATGTGGTAATCTTTCACAGAAAGAGACCAGGATCCATTGATGTCTGATTTCTGTGTGAAATTTTAGAATGAGAAATAGCTAAAATTTACTTCTTTTCATATGTTCTTTCACCTTCAGAGTTATCAGTGTGGCCTTCTGCTAGGTCAGAACATAGTCTTTTTTCATCAAACCATCTTTTCTACCACCAATTACAAATTACTATAGCTTCTGTTCTTTCTCACTGTACCATACACACATCAACACCTGAATAGCCTTTGCTAAGAGCAATTCCTTCTTGCATCACTTGTAGAGCCAACAGATGATGCAGTGAAACTTTGTATAAACCCTCTAGAAAGAAGAAAGTATATTTTTTCCTCCAGAGTAGATAGATAGACCCTTTTTTACATTAATGACAAACATGCTGAAGTAAATCTAGTTGCATTTAATTACGAGCCACTTGGAATATTCACGTAAAAGTTTTTCAGAACTTTTAGAAAAAAGTCACTTACAAAATACTGAGACTTAAAATTCTGCTCTTGATTTGTTTCTTCAGAGAACAACCATACCTGATCACTTAAACTGCTGAGTTCAGCGCATTATCTTTTGAAATATTATAGATACCATTAAAGCTAAATTTGCGCACAGCAACTGATCCAGGTAAAAAGGCTACTTTCATAAACCATGAGGGAGAGGTTTTTTCATTCCTATTTCTGTTTAAAGACAAACCTAAGGTCTGTGTTTATTGGTAACTTTTGTAACACCTGAGGGATATTCTGTGGTGAGTGCCAATAGCGTAATAAGAGCATCAGTTCATGAGAAGAGGAACGGTGAACACCCATGTGGGTGTTCAATGCTCAGCACAAAAGTGTTGGTTTAAAGGTTAACAGATCTTTGGTTGCTCTTCTGAATAACGATGTTATGCTCATAACCTCAGGGATAAAGAACAAGTTTAGGAATCAGGATTATTGCTTTAATGAATAACTTAAGTGACAGATTTCAAAACAGTTCTTTCATGTGCATACTGCACCTGTGCTCCAAATACAGGGCTGTTCTGGCTGAACTGCTGAATATTTAATGTGTGGGCAGCTGCTGTGCAGAGGAGCTATTGATGGGAATCAAGAATTTAGTATTGCAGGTTAGTGGTTAAAAATTGAAGCACTTAACAGAAACATAGGGTACAATCTGCCTTGTCTTCCTTTTCTAATCTGCAAAATCACTACAGTGATTATCTCCTTCAAAGGAGTGTTATGAGACATTACTAACTAAAGTGTTTCAAGTAACATGTGGAAAGGTACATGTGGAAAAGGTGCTATTACACAAATTATTAAGAGAGTAGTAACCAGGCTCATATCTATTTAGTTAAATGAATGGGTTATTTGTTCCTCCTACTCACGTCTCTGCTTCAACAAAGTTAAGATTTATGTGCCTAAATACTCATGAAATAGGGTTAGAATTAAGCACATGATTAATATTATGTCTCGGTACTGGTGTTTCATTGAATTAGGGCCCACCCACTGTACCAGTAACCAGAAACATTGATAATGTGGTTTGGTTGCTCTTTAAAATCAAAGGAAAATACATCAGAAATGTTCATACTTTTGGGTTTTTTTATCTGTGAACTATGGTGGTTTGTTTTTTTGGGGTTTTTTTTTTGGTTTCCCACCTGTCAGGGTCCGATTGGAGGAAAAACCCCAGTGTCGGACCCTGTTTCAGTTCGTGACCCCAAGAGTGAAATCAAGACACAAACGAGGTCAAGTACCGTAATCAGACAGTTTGATTATTACAAATTACAAAAAGACAGTTATTGTGAAAAAAAGGGGAAACTATTGTAACAAAGGGGATAGCAATAGGACAGATTGGAAAAAAGATAGAAAATTAAGCAAGAATTTGGGGTGCAGAGAGAGAGGCGGAGAGAGATAGTCACCACTTAGTGATGATAGATCATGGATACAGTGATGTCCTGGGGATCCATTGTCATCATTGGTGGTGGGAGTTCTTCAGGCTTCGCAGTTAGTATCGAAGCAGAGTATCCCCCAAGAGCCTGTTGGCAGTGGATGTCCTCGAGGAGGCATCCTTCTGGAGTCTCCTTGAAGGTACCCAATGGAGTGTGTCTCATGGAGTCACCCTCATCATGATGTCTCATGGAGGATGTCCCTCAGGGTCCATAGTAGTCATCAGTGAAGACTGTCCTTACGGAGGTGTCCTCTGGAGTCATCCTCATGGCAATGGCTCCCTGGTGATGTGTCTCTTGGTGGTGTGTGTATTTGGTGATTACCTTTTCCCCTTTTGTAAAGAGTTGAGAGGGAGTACCTCTGCTCTCCATGTCACATATTACATGTTCCTGGTGGACCAGTTTCCCTGGTCTCGCAGCCAGCTCCTCAACTGCACGCCTGCACGCGCGCACACACACACACACACACACACACACACATACACACACATATGCACAGTGCCTGCAGAAGTTCTTGGGATAACTCACACCAATCCTAGAGGTAATGGACCGAAGAGTCTTATCAGCTCTTTCTTATTCATCCCTCAGGCAATGGACGTCCCATTTCAATTCTTTACACCAATCCTTGAGGCAATGGATGGAAGACTTTTGTCTCAACTCTACCAGTCTTTGAGACAAGAGACAGTGGAGTCTGATTTCAGATCAGTGTCTTAAATGACTCAACCCCAATTTTTCCTATATTAATGTATTCGTGAATATCAGCACATTTTACGGACTTCATGTTTGTCATGGGTTCAGCAGTAGGCTGAAAGTTAGAAACACAGCGCTGCACCAGCCACTAAGAAGGAGAAAAAATGACTGCTACTGCTGAACCCATGACAATGTTATTCTCTGATAGTCCTTGCTGACAAAGATGTCCACTTCTGGTCTAGATTGATCATAGTTTTATGAAAAGAAAATAGCAATACCTGGAAAAACATTCCTTATATCAATTCCAGTTTTTTGTACAAACTCTTATCCGAAATGAGCCTAAAAAAACATGGAGAACAAAGGCAAAAATCTTCACTTCCAGGCAATAATAATAAGCAGGGAAACATATACAGAACTGAAACTCTCTTTTCATCATCCCAAGCCATCCTCTGGGGCCTTTGAAGGATAAAGAGCTACGTCTAGTCCTGCAAACTGAACTAGTTTGTACCACATTAATTTGTAGACCACACAGCCTTGAACCAGGTACTTGGGTTTTCTTGGAGAGGTTTAAGGCTTCAGATTCATAAAAGATTGCTCAGCCAGCAGGCAACTGCATGAATTGACTAATAAGAATTCAGACAAAGAATGACCCTTTGTGCTTATTTCTGACTGTGTATATACTGCTAGATTAAGTTTCAGCCTCTTTGTGCGTCTATGGGCAAGGAGACTTGGGGCTTTTAGCTGCTCAGTTTCTGTACACACTGTTGGTAGCTATGTGTATTGGTTTTGGCTGGGAGTTAATTTTCTTCATAGTAGCTTGCTATAGTACGTTTTGGATTTATGATGACATCAGTGTTGATAACACATTGATACTTCAGCTATTGCTGAGCAGTGCTTACACAGCATCAAGACCTTTCGTACTTTTCTTTTCACCAAGAAGTTGGGAAAGAACACAGCTGGGACAGCTGATCCCAACTGGTAAAAGGGATATTTCATACCATGGATATGCTCAGTAAGAGATACAGTGGCAGGGGAAGTTTGCCAGGGCTGCTGTTCCTTGGAGGTGGGCTGAGAAGCTCTTGTCTGGTAAAGAACAGTTGGGGGTTTTTTTGCATTACTTGTTTTTATTGTCGATTTTGTTGTTGTTTGCTTGTCTGTTTGTTTGGTTTTACTTATAAATCTGTTTTTATCTCAATCCATGAGTTTTTTCATTTAGATTCTTCTGATTCTCTCTTCCATCCCACTGCTGAGAGGAGTGAAAGGATGTTTGTGTGATGCTTTGTTGCCTGCCAGGGTTACACCACAGCACAAGCCAGCCATAGTTCCCACACTGCGATGAGGAACTTCTGAGTTCTAAATGCCTGCTGATGTGCTTTAAACCTCTGGGCTCAAGTTGTCCAGACTTTGTGTAAGAGGTCTGTTTTTTTTTTTTCAGTAGAAGTGACCATGGGCAGGAAAGTGACCAGATTTACTAATTCCTGTTTGCTTACTGTTGGTTTTAGTTGAAATTGGTTGCTAACATTTTAAAATCTGGAAAAACTAAGGTGATAAGGTTGTGCTACTTGTTCAGGATTTCTGAAAGTAAAAATAATCTGGACTTTAAGTTATCTTTTTCTTGGACAAATTTATGAAATAGTAAATAGCACTGAAGCCATTTGTGGACACATTGACAGTATGTGGCAGCTCATGGAATAATGGTGACATAGGGGATCACAGTTAGATGAATTCACAAAGGGCTAAGTAAGCAGTTAGCCTACAGTGGAAATTAGAGCTGGCTGGAAAGGCCAATTTCATTTGGTGACACCCATCAGTGTTTCACAATTTCTTTTTGTTCTACACTGTAAAGATGAGAACACTGAAAAAAGGTTTTTTATTCTTAGGGAGAGCTGCATCAAAACACCATTTTGTGAATGTAAGAAGCCAGCCTTTCAGAAGGAGAAGGGAGAAGAGGTTTTTATCCCTAACTAATAGTAACCAGAAAGATTTATATCCCTAAAACTGTCTGCCTTGAAAACACCTTGAAAACAAATAAATATGTACTTCAATAAAATGGAAAAAATACATTCAGCACACAATACTTCTACTGAATCCAAGCAGTAGGCTCTGGCCACTAAAAATAAGGAGGGTAAAAAGAAGGGGTAAAGAACTAAAGAGTTGTAATAATTCTTATAATTATCTATCCTCAAACAGATTAAAAAAAAATTAGATTTATTAGTACTCCATACTTACTTTGACAGGTAAGAAAGTATAGCTAAGAGCTGGAACTCTGGCTCTGCAACAGGTAAAATGATAGACTGGGAAACAGATCCCAGATGTGATTTGTGTAATAAGCATATGATCTGCTTAGCCGCAACACCTCTATGGAAGATAAATGTTTGTCTTCACTAAATCACACGAATAACTGCCCGCTGCATGGTCCCCTGTGTGGTGTAATCAGAGTCATTACCACAAAATGAAAATATGTCATCTTTGTTCATGACTTCTATAAGTAATTAATATCCAACACACATACATGCATCCAAAAAAAGAAAAAAAAAGAGAGAAGAAAAAAGTATGAAGAACAGTTGCCATTTTGGTATAATTTGTTTCCAGGAGAAAGAAAATACCCATTAGCTCAAGCTAAATGCAAAGTGAGTTTGTCCTCTTTGTTTTCACATGATCAGCTAACTAACTGATATCTTCTGAGCTAGTTTTGTTAGGAAGTCACAGAGCAAGTCCAACTCCTCTTATACTGCATAATGAGCATGGATATGGGATATTTTATATCTGACCTATTTTTTGTGGCCTGAACAATTATTCCCTTTTTGTCTGTTACCAGTTTATTCCACCTCTTCCTTCAATGCAGGGAATTTGGAAGACCTCTTTGACAAGCAGTATTTTTATCTGTGCATTCTTTATTTAAGCTGTCATCCAAGACCTAAGGCCCTCTCAAATTAACCAGGATAGCTGAGGAAAGTCACTAATGGCACCATTTTTCTAGAGCTTCTCGTACCCCTCTGAATCCACGAAGGACCAGGATCCTTTTGCTTTTGGGATAAGGATCCTCAGGTTCAAGAACTGTTTCAAAGAACTGTGCTAATATGATCTAATTTATTTTGCCTGAATTCAGTAATGGGCAACTAGTATTGGCATCTCCACTGTACAAGACAGGGAAATGAGGTGATATTTGCTCATTATTTTAAGCCTTTAGGCCACACAACCTCTCGAAATAACAAAGTAAAATAGCAAAGCAAAATAGCAAAGCATGGAATTACATTTGCTCTGGGGACTATGCCTAACAAGTAAATTGTTGCCAGTGTTAACAGCTGTATTTTTTCCATGCCCTTCCTAGCAGGCCATGCAAATTTTAGGCAGTATCTGTAAGGCAATTCAACATCAAAGTATCCAACTATTGGTGTACTAAGCAAGGATATGGTTCCTACAGACATTGCTCAAAGAAAATGGCAATTCTGGGATTAAGAGCACAGCACAGGACACCGACCACTTGCAGTCATAAAGTACTCTGTACTTTCATGTAAGTATTTGTGGGGCAGAGGCAGAGCTCAACACTGCTTTCCAACAGAGACAACCTATTTGTGAACATGTTCAAACCTATCCAGTGTGTTCTTCCTTTTGTATAACTACTGTTTACGTCACTGAGTTATATCCTCCTTAGTAGGCAGTAGCATTACAGTGGCTCCCTCTCATCTACAGTGAAAGACAGCAAGAAACAATCATCTGTTGCTTTTATCAGGATCAGCCCAGCTCTGAGAGAGAGCAGCAGAGCTATTGTTATGTTCTTTGCCAGATCTATTTATACACTGGCATATGGAACATTTTCCCTGCATTGATATTTTTCTGCTAAGTATTATGGTTTGCTTTTTAGGTTATTAATAACAATAGCAACAGCAATAACAACAACAATAATAATGCCATCCATGTCAACATCTGCAATTTCAGTAAAAAATCCACTCTTATGGATGAGGAAAAGAATATCTCCCGCCCTGAAGCTCCTAGGAATTTATGTGTTTGTTCTTATGTCTTAGGGGACAGGGGAATCTATTAACTAAGTGGGCAAATAGGACTGATTCAAGAACACAGCTGTTTTTTAAAAAAGAGCAAATCAGTGCTTAAAATCAATGGTCTACTTCATCACAGCACAATCTAAATTTATTAGAAAGTCACTGCTTTAAAAAAGACAGAATAAGCCACGTATATTTGTTTATGAGATAAAACACAATCATTTTAACATGATTGTTGAAATGTCCATTTCTAATGTGATAAATTAATGGATCTTATTCCTTCCAGCGTCATCCTTTTCACCCCAGTTCCTTTGTTATTTGTCCTTCTTCCATGTCCTGCCAAGTACCTAATGTCTGGACTGTAAGATCCTAGAGCAGATGTTTTCAAACTTTTGTGTTTGATATATCCTAAAAAAAATTCCAATGGAGCTGTAAATATGCAACTAGCGAGAACAGATTTGTTTTTCTTAGCTGTACTTCCTGCCTTCCCTAGAAATAGCTGAAGCATCTCCAGGGGGTTGTGGATGAGCAGCTGGAAAGCAGAAGCATAAAAGATGATTTTTCTGTACCTTGAGGCTAAGTCAAGCAAAATTTTGGGTCTTAGCTGAGCAGTAGATCTTTTGGGTTTGAGAGGCTCCTCTGACAGTATGTATACAAGGATGTGGTAGCAAGACATACCTTGTGGAAGAGAGTTGATGCAGTCCGACATGTAGCAAAGACAGAGAGAAAGAGGTTTTTTATACTAAGGAGTATAACAGGGCTTTTTTACACTGGCAGGAGCATATCTCAGTGTCTCAAGGTAGATAGTGTACAATAACATAGAAAGTTGTTCTTTACTGAAAAAGTGAGAGGTGCCTTATGGGACTTGGTCTTTCAGCAAAAGTGCACTGTCCACTATGACTCATCCTTCAGAAAAATGCAGTGGAAATTGCACATAGGTGTGTATGGTGTTTTAACTGGTTGCAGGACCAGCACTTTTTGATTAATGGAGTATATAATTTTCTTTCATTTACTTATTCCAGATTCATATTTCTCAATAGGATATCAGTGACAATATGAGCTGATAAATAATTCAGTGATAATGTCACCCTTAGAAAACGGCTCTTTGCCTTAGTGAAATAAATTTATGAAAAAGACAGTGTTTATTGTTCCTATTTCAGCATATGTCTGAATATAAAAAAACCCACTTGCATTTGTTTTCCAGAAAGACTTTACACCTCAGAATTAAATATGACAACTTAATAGAAATAAAAAATGAGACTTACAGACTCAGTGTTCATATTTGAAATAAAAATTAGATAAATAATTCCATGTTTATTGAATAATGGCTTCAGAAAGGCAAATGTATGCACTGAGGGTTCATTAGCTATAATCATTGTGAGATATTTCTCTCTACGCACACATGCATGTAAAACTTTCCTTGTCTGCATGAGGAAGAAAAGGTTCTTTTTTCTTTTGATAATAAATGTATTTTATGGCCTAAGGTCTGCTATATTTTTCTGAGTTCTGAATTTCTCCAGAAGTTTCAGTAGATGTTTCTGGGGTTGGACTTTGTTTGAAGTTCCCTCACGAATTTCATAAGAAATGAAGAATGTCCATGGGAAAGCAGTGCAGACAATGTGAACTTTCTCTTGAAGGTGAAAGGAAAAAGTAGTGAAGATGCAGTGACTGGACTGTTGTTGCAGCTGTAGCAGAACACTTGCACTCTAACTGTCATGAACCAGTGAACCAGTTGCTCTCCCTGTCTGTAAATGCTAGTAGGTGTGCTAGATATTTCTAGATTATTATTTTTTGTGCTATGCTCACTCCTCCTAAAAACCTACTGCTTTACACTTCAGATATTGTAATAGCTTGGGAAGTGAAGGAGAAAAATGAAAATCTATTCTTAACAGCAGTGCTTCTTTGTCTGCAGCAGGTTCCTCCCTACTGACCTTATTAGTCAGCTCAGGAAGCCCCAGGGAAGCTCATGCTTATCTAGTAGAATTATCCCACTCATCAGAACAGCTATGGATTTGGATTGTGTTAGATTACCTATTGCTCATCTCTCATAGACTGCACATAGTAACAATAAAACAAATAAACAAACAAACAAAACCTATAGAGCACTTATTCTAGAGTGTCTAGACTAAACCAGCGCTTAATTATATGTAGTAAGCACTAGTCCTTTTCTTGCTTCTGGCTAAATCCAAAGGGTATAGCCTCCTACAGTGAGTGAAAAATCTGAGAGTTGGGTTGCTGAAGAGGAAAGTGGTTTCCACATCTGAGGTATCATCTTTGCTTTCATTTCTCTCCCCATGGCAAAACTGAAAGTACGCCACTAAACAGAGCTTTGCAATCTACTGCATTTTCCCTACATTTGTTTTAAAATCCTGAAGTATAAACAGTTATGTATTAGGTCCAGAAGTTAGCAGTCATAAAGAAAAATACTTCAACCAGCCTCAAGTTCTGCTGGAGAAGTGCAGCTGCCAACAGCATATCCTTGGCAGGTGAGCTGCCACTGGCAGGCATGAGTGGGTACAAACCCTCCCAGGGAAGATGCTACTGCCCAGACCCCCAGAGCAAGTCCAGGTTGTAGAACAGGGGCAATAGCTTCAGTTGGGAAACTGATTCTCCGCTAGGATATAACTAAAATCTGTACTGCAAAGCCTTTCTTTGGCAGCACTTGAAAAAATAGTATCAACAGCTATCATTTGTGTGATTGATCCTCACCATACCAGCAAACATCATTCAGGAGATTTCTAGGAACTCAGAAATTGGAGTCATGACCAGGTCTAGAAAAACTTTTGTTTCTTCCCCAGGAGAAATGTGCTTTAATTTCAGGGAGCTGGAGTGGTCTTAAGTAATCTCCTCTCGACTTAATTAGATGTTCTAACAGAAACTTCTATGTTACTTCCTGAGGAAACAGTGGGAGGAAATTTGAAAAGGTTCCGCTGGTTAAAAGGAGTAAAGATTTTATAACACACCTCTTGTGCCTGTGTAATTACTCATGACATGAACACACATGTCTGTGTCTAAGGTGCACCAGAACAAACTGTTCTATAAATTTACAGCAGTTCCTTGTGAATATCACAAAATATATCAAACCTGCACAAAATACAGTGTCAGTTGCAACTAGACAACTCTGTTGAGTAAACTTATACAAGGACTATAATAGACAATAAAACCATTCACTTAAAAAAGTTTAAATTCCTTCTAAGATGTTGGATACTTATCTCCCAAGGAATTAATTTTTTTGAGCAGACACTGGATGTTCCCAAGCTTTCATTGATAATTCTCTGCTGAATGAGCGTTAAGCTTCTAAAGCTTGTACCAAAGTGGAGACCAATTTAAGAAGCTTGTAGCTATGTGTCTGAGAAAACATATTGGGTCATTTTCTTCTTGCTTTGAAAACAGAATCGGAAATTAGAAGAAGATCAAGCAATTTTATCATCAAGGAATGAACATAAATCTATGAAGCTTGATTTTTCTGCCAACTACACTGGTTTTGTACCAGGCAGCTCCATAGATTTTAAGGTAATTATTCTGTTAGTGCTGATATAAATGAAAGAAGAATTATAGCCTTTGGTCTAAGAAGAGAAGATTGTAATAAGCACTGGATTCTTGCTATAGAAAATACTTTATGTAAGTTTAAACAAATTTCTAAGACATATTTGGTTCTGTTTTAGATTATTCTTAGCGTATTCACTCTTACTTCAATTTGCAAGAACATTTTAGCTAAACTCAAACATCTTATGAAGGCTTATGAAAATAATAACTAACATGCAGGCTTGTACAATGAGACTACATCTGCCCTTTAAAAGTTCTTTCACTTTGCATCTTCATAAAAGTTCAATTCCTTTATACACACAGACATCACTGTACATTTGAAGTGACCATAAACTATAAATAAAGATGTTCAAAGATGTAACAAAAAAAATGAAAATTGATGCACTGCTGAAAGATTAGCGCATTCTGTTAAGTATTATTCTGTGTGTTGGTACCAGAGAGCAGAAGACAAACTTGCTTGTATTTGTTACCATGTCATTGCTTTCTATATGGAGAAAGAAACAGGATCCACAGTGCAGAAAGTCATTTGCAAGAGAGATTATTCCTGCCCAGATGATTCAAAATATACCCCAAAATGAAACTGAAGGGAGGGGGTATGTTGTTCAGAGAAAAAGAGAGGGAAAAAAAAAGGGCTTGTTTGCTAAAAAATAATTCAAAATAATATAATTCCTCTCATCTTTTCTGTTTATTTGTTTGGTTGTTTGTTTTTTGCTGGTAAGCAGAAGATTTATGATACAGCACTAATATGACAAACTTTTAACAACCTTTCTTTGTGGTCAGGGGGTCAAGTCCTGGCTCTGTTAATATGAATTGCAAAAGTGTCATTGACTTATACAGGGTCAGGTTCTCATCCATAATCATGGAAAACCCACTTGTTTGTTTTTTTTTCTTTAGTTTTGCAACAAAGGATTATTTGCTTTCAGTTCTGTTTCCAAACACAGGAAATAGTTGTCTTTAAAACCATGATGAGCTCACTTCCATTCTTATTAATTTGTTTTGCATAGATATACTTTGGAACATAAGAAAAATAACCTCTTTATATAATCCCACAGAGTGTTGTTCATACTAGGAGGACTTAAAATTTATACAACCTTTTCAGCAAGTATCACCATGTTTTGTCTTCATTGTTCAGAATACAGTTGCTAAATTTTTTATGGAATTTGATTCACATTTTCAGAGCAATAAAGCCACCGAGAAAACTAGTTGAATACATTATTTTGGAAAGAAAAAAAAATAGCAACATGCCAAATTTTTTTTATTTACTTTTTTTTATTTTAATTGCTACTGGAGATTTCTAAAGAAACTTTCTATATAAAATACTATTGTAGACCCACATATATTATGAGAAAACCTGGTCAAATTATTCATCCTACAGATGTTACCCCTAGGTTTAGCTGAGAAGCAAACTGCAAGTGTCTGTTAGTTACAGCATTCATCTAGTAGTTTCTAGCAGTAAATTTCAGCATATGGCAGCTCCACATGTAGTTGGCTTTACTTACATATTGCTTGTTGCTCACAGGGGGTGAATGTGACATGACAAGGTTTCTTTTGCCTGGTTGAATGAGTGAACAATTTACAATAAAGAGGAAATGAGAGACTGAACACCTGTTTGAAGAGAAAGGTCCTAGTTTTCATGTTCAAATGAGTATTTAAGGATGCACAGTTATGCCTCAAGCATCCATGTGAAATGCATGAAAGACAAGAGACGCAAACATGACTGATCTGAAGCCTTTAATAAATAGATTGAGTAATTTGGATGCTGTTTATACAGCCTGTAACCACTTCCAATACAGAACCATGTAGACTAAAAAAACAGATGTAAGAGCCTTAGAAAGACCCTCTCTTCTTGTACTTGCTGAAACACCCCTTGTGCCAAAGCACATCTTATTCACAAGTGCCAAAGCTTTCTCTGGGAACACATGACCATTGCTACTGATGGTGGGGAATAGAAACACATGGCTATTTTAATAAAGTACAGCTTAAAAGGCTTTTCTTTGAGAAAGGCCAGAAGAATGCTGTGGAAAAGCATAACACTGAATAATGCCCACACTACTAAAGTGATGGGAAAGTCCCTGTGAGTGCCAGGTCAGAGAACTCACATGTGAGAATGTGTCTAGGGTGCTGAGACAATGCTATTTTCATCTTCTCATAATTTTGGATCTCAGTTAAGATATGAGAGGGAATAATATTTCATGTAGGCATCTGAGTCATACCCCCAGATCTACACATCAGCCAGCCTAAGGTAAATTTGGTTCTAGAGTCAAATGTTGCTGCCTGGGCTCAGTGCCAGTGATCTAGCGTAGTGACTCATTAGTAGTACGTCCAGGGTAAATGGAGTCTCTTTAGAGATGTGAGCATATTGACTGAAAGCTCTAGTACCCTTGGAAAAACTGTCTCCCAAGAGTTTTAAATTAGGCTGTTAAAACTGGATTCCTGGGGATGTTATTAAAACTCCATTATACATCTTGGGCCCCTGCAGAAATGTAGCCATCTGTCTACTTGATAAAGCACAGAGATTTCTGATAGAAATATTTAATCTTATAATGACCCAGCCAATTTTTATCTATTTTAAGTTCCAGTAGCCAGTTACAATCTAATATGGTATAAACGGGGCTATATTCTTGAAGGTATCTTTTACATGTCAGTGATGCTGTAATGCCTTTTGCTCATACTTTGCATTCCTTTATTTAAAAAGACACATTAAAACCTACCTCTGCTATTAGAGGTTGAAGCAAGTATTCGTAGCACCAGGAAGGCAGGAAGCATTTGCAGAAAGAGCAGCAACTTTGCTATTGCTATTTGGTATTCAAAAGACACATCCATCTCACCATTATCTTCGAACAAGTAAATAACTCGGCAGAAAAAGTGTTAACAATAAATTTCATGCCTCAGTGACCTCAGCTTCCAGATGTAAGTACAATGGCACTGAAAGCTGAATCTTTAGAAGGAAATAATTAAATGTGCAAATTATTATTTTTAAAATTGAAAAATAAAAGTTCTAATATCAGCAAAACATAGGAAAAGCAGTAGTTGCCTCTGCTTTGAAGTCTACGCATCTTTGCTGGAGAGGCTGCAAATAGCACAGAATACTTTGAAGGATCCATTTATTGTTGGAATGATGCTAGGTCATTTGATGAAGTTTATAAATCTAGTGCAACATATGTAAATGTGCAACAGAATGTTAAAGTATGTGCAAATTATAGAAATGCAGGAGATGAAGGTGAGAGAAGGAATGAAGAAGCACACAAGTCTACCAGATCTGAATTGTTTGAATATTCAGTCTGATTGAAAGGGTTACACTTATGTAGACCTAAGGAATATGCCTTGGCCTATGTTTCCATGGAAAGAAAAGTACGAAAGAAATGGAAACAATTTTTAATCAAATGCTGTACTTGCATTATGTAATGGCTATAGCTTTTTGTCCAGATTTCCTTCCTTAAAAAACAGACACTCTGTGCATCAGTTCTTTAGCAAATACAAACTATAGTAATAGTAGCTTGTTACTAGACACAAAATTTGTCCGTTTTCTGAGTGAGTTTGGTATTTCTTGGAAAACATGAGAAATGTAGAAGAGTAGGTTTTGATGGTTTCTTGGTTCTGACAAATGTCTCAATTTGGAAGGGAAAAAAATCGCATGAGTTTCAACGGTGTAGGAGTATCTCATAAAAAACTGAATCCTAGATAGAGCTTAAAATTCCTTCTAATTTCAAAAATTTTAAGTTTATTACTATTTAGAAAAAAGGCATTTTTTCTAAATATGTATGTGAAGAATATATCTTTCTAGAGTTAAAAATTTTCTTTTTTTTTTATTACTCTTGCTCATTTGCAAATTACCACTGTTAATATAAAAGGCAATTTGAAATAAAATCTTCATAGAAATGGAATATTTGTTTCCTCTGTGGTCAAAACCAAATCTTCATTGTACCTATCAATATATTTTATCTGAAATTTATTTACTAAAAGAAAGTATTTACTAAAAAGAGATAAGTGTGAAATATTATAATCTTTTTAATCAAAGAGTCATATTAAATTTCAGGCCTTGATTCTTCTATAAAAATATGTATCTTGTTTTCTAAAATATTTTAAAGGCTACTGATAAAGACTAACATAGTAATAACTATTTTAAATAAAATACCTTAGAACCACACTGCTGAAATGTGAGGTATACATTAGCAATGATAATAAGTAAGTCATTAACTTATATTACTTTGCAATGATTTGTTACCTTTTAATAAATTTGTTAATAGTTTATTAACCACACTGTAACAGAATGGGACTCTAATGGAAAAATGCAACCAGTAAACTATTCAGACTACAAATTAAATGAGAGCACAAAATAAGACAAATCCTCAAACGGTTTGAATTAGTCAGACTCATTTAAGTCAGGAGAGGTGGACCAGTTAAAGCCAGCTGATTATGTAGTTCCACAAACTTCAGTCCATTGTTCTCTCATTAATGGAGAAGCAGCTAGTGATCTTAATGCACTGAACTGTACTAAGCCTTTGCTTAGTTAAAAACACATTATTCTTCTGGTATCAGAAATGGAGTTTGGAGGTGTGAAGAGGTTAAGTGATTTGCAAAGGTCATAGAACAGATAAGTGGCAGAGCCAGGAATAGATCTGGTATGTCATGACTCCTGTGCAGTAACCACAGAACCATCTGGCTTGTCACAATAAATTCACATTTAATTATGTGATGTTCTAAGGGCAAACAAAAATGTCAGCATAGGTTAAATGTCATCTAATAATTTGTCCTCACAGCAGTTCATCTGTAACAAGGCATTGTGTAGCCCTATTTCTTATCTGTTGCATCACAACTTCTGTTACATGATTGTTAAAAAAATCCTTCATCTTTGTCCTCAAATGCAAATTCAGAATATGTAGTGCTGATTAGGCTGTGCTTTGTCTGGAGGTATAAACAAGGACCTTTCCTTGATTTATTCCAAGCAACACTGAATGCAAATACTAGATCATTTGCCCTTACTGCTCTTTCATTCATTAAATGTATTACCCAGCTGGGAAAGAAAACCTGCCTGATTTTATTGAAGGCAATTCTAAACTGAAATTCAGTTGAGCTGCTGCTGTAGCGGCAGTCCAGCCCTGACTGGAGTGAGAAGTGCTGCATCTATTGCAAATGGAACAGCTCAGCAAGATCTGGATCCAGTATTGGCCAAGACACTGGAATGTCTCTCACTTATCTTGGCTGAGTCTGTATTTGACTTACAAATCCTAAACTTCTTAATGCCAGACTTCCTTTTCCCTCTGCTACTTCCATTTCCTTCTGCTTCCTTACCTGCTGCCTTCTGTCATGCTACTCTCTAGCAGCCACCTGGTAGAGCTGGTGGTGCTATTATCTTCACTCCTTGGCTGTGGACGCAATTTTAATAGCAGGCTAGCTCTCAACCTTCTTTACATTAAGACAATAAATCTCTGAACATGTTTTGCTCAGATATTCTCTTTGGTTACAATTTGGGCTTTTTACCCTTTACTCCTTCACTCTCCTCTCTATAGAGGTTACCTTGATGAGAGTTTTTTATTTATTTATTTTAGTTTCCCTGAGCATCTCGGAACATCTCATTTACCTGCAGAATATAAAAGTGTCCTTAAAATATTCTGCAATATTAACAGTGCAGAAAAGGCAGTAAGTAAAATTAGGGGAGCAAAGCTTCAAACGTTGTAACTCATTTACAGCAACCCAAAATTACAATTACTTGCCCCAACTGAGGACTCGACTTACAACCTACAATAATAACTGGCCTCTAGATTGAAGTGACCTTGCTCCCGTTTCATAGTGAAGCTTTGAGAAAAGCTGTACATCATTTCTCAGGGAAGGAAAAGAACTGCAGGCTTTTATGCTGAGACTAGCCATTGTTACCTATGCCAATCACATCCTGCTCCAGCAATAATTACCACAGACTATGAGAATGTACCTGTAATCATAAAGTAAATTAAACATATAAATAAGTTTCATGCAAGTAATTGCAAGAAAAATGGAAAGAAAAAAAAAAAAAGAGATAGAGCCACAAGAGAGAAACAGAAAAGCACAATGAAAATGAAGACTTAAAATGAGAATTTGATTAAAGATTTTGAAGATCTTCTACCCTAATTGATGACTTATATTCATATTTGTGCAATTTGTGAAGACAGAATTGAAAGGGAAATTAAAAGAATAAATTTAAGATGTATTTTTAAATTATTCTGTCTGACTGTTTTTGCTGTTTGTAGGAAAATAACCAAAATTGAGGAAAATGAGGAATTATGGCTTTGCAAAGTTCAGCTCAGAGACTGTAATATTAGAGCAGCTTTGACAATTGCTACTCTCAAGGTGAGACACAGTTGCTGCTCCCAGGGAAACAGACGAGGTCTGTAAGAATACGGTGCAATATCCTTGAAATGGGGAGTAGAGTGGTGCGGAGATACCACGGCTCATCCCTGTTATCAGGAGTAAAGATAACCGCATAGTTGCCATCAAGAAAGGCGTATCGCAACTGCTGTCTCAGCAATGATGGTGAAATCGTGTCCTATAGCTGAACTTTGCTCATTATAATGTCCTTGATAGTAACTGACCAAGGAAAGAGTTGAGAGTTTTCTTCAAATTCTGTATTGTCTGAACATAGAATAGGGAGCAGGTATGTTCTGTTCTTGCTAGTTATAACATAGAATAGGGAGCAGGTATGTTCTGTTCTTGCTAGTTATAACTTAGAATAGGGAACAGATATGTTCTGTCCTTGATAGTTAAAATGTGTATTGTCTTAACTCAGAATAGGGAACAGATATGTTCTGTTCTTGCTAGTTATAACTTAGAATAGGGAACAGATATGTTCTATCCTTGATAGTTAAACTGTGTGTTGTCTTAACTCAGAATAGGGAACAGGTATGTTCTGTCTTTGCTAGTTAAATTGTAACACAGACTAGAACTGGTAACCGAAACACATTGTTTAAAATCAGGGACCCTGCTCCCTCAAGAAGATGCATGTCTGATAGGAACTTGTGTCAACAAGTTTCTAAAGGACTCGAGACTGCCAGATGGGGCAACCATGCCAAGGGTAATTATGTATGACTAGATTAACTCAAGCTCCACCTAAAAGTAAAATAGTATAAATTGGCGAAAGAGAAGGGAGATGTTTAGGAAGAAGCCCCCATAGAAATGTCTGGGATCAGTCGACAGGCTGGATCTCTCTTCTCCCCCCATAGGGACGCCTATTGGGTAAGATTTCTGTGTTATGCACATTTACTTATTTAACATCTTGCTAGCTATTTTTTATTGTCACTGACCAGTTATTGCAAATCAAGTCTGTTCTTGCAGTCAGTCACTACCACTGGCTATCTCGAATCTGTATCCTGTCATGAGTAACCAATTTCTTGATATAAGTTTCCGGAAACTGATTATAAGGGATTTGGCCTAAAGTGCTGCTCATCGAAGGGTCCCTGAATAGGTTGGGTGAACACCCTCCGACTTGGTGGGACTGCCCAAGGAGGGCAGGCGGGTCGCATACAAGGGTCTCATACTTCTTGGGAAGCGAGTAGAGTGGTGTCCCTAACCTCTATCAGTGTGGTGCTGCTCGTTGAAGGGTCCCTGAATAGTTTGGGCGAACACCCCCAACTTGGTGGGACTGCCCAGGGTGGGCAGGCGGGTTGGATACAAGGGTCTTGTCCCTCTTGGGAAGCAAGTAGACTACCTGGTGTCTTAACGTGACAGTAAAATTGGCGTAGTTGGCAGGATTGCCATGGAAAAACTTCTGCGAAAGCATAAATGTGCCCCTTCCCAAGCTGGGAAGGAGTGGGCTCAAAGGTATTGGAAGATGAAGAGAAAGTGGTAGAACACATTGAAAAACGTCAGGCTGAGCAGTGATTTTAAGGAGGTAAAAGGGTAATTTGTGCAATACTTGGAGCCTGTTTGTCTTGTGCACAGAAAGAGGCTAAAGATGTCTCTGTCTCCTCCAAACCAATTGCAGATGTAGAATATACTACTTTAAAATTAGAAAATGAGACATTGAGATCATCATTAGCCTTTGAGAGAGAGACAAAAGAAAACCTTAAATCAGAAGTGGACCTGCTTAAAGCAGAAGTGGACCACCTTAAAAATCTTCTTGCTGAATTACAGTGCAGGGAAAGACTGTTGCCGGAAAAACAATCTTCTGTTTCAGTCAGGCATATCCACACCGAAACAGGACCTGTTAAATCTGTAAGAACCCCAGCCAAAAAACGTGTATCCACCGGGAGAGCAGTGAACCACCCTGCCCGGCAGATACCAGCTACGCAGTGGCCTTTTAACAAACCCTCTGAAACAATTGTATCTATCCCCATTAGACCGAGAAAAAATTATGCAGATTTTCTTGTTGATACAGGTGCTCAAATGTTGGTAATAATGGAGCAAATGGCTGAGATTTCAGGCATAAAACTTAGTTGCCGCAAAGTGAAAGGTGTAGGAATTGGAGGAGTTGTAAAGGAATGGCCAATAGCAAAGATAACTGTGTGGCTTCCAGGAGAGGAAAAGCTAACTCATGCTAACGTACTAGTCGGTGCTGCCAACACTAACATATTAGGCTTTGATTTGTTATATGGGAGGACATGGAAACTACCTGATGGTTCCTTGTGGAGTTTTGCAGGATGGAGTGATGGGAATCAGGCACGGGCTAATTCTGCTTTTGTAAATCTGAGACTGTTAGAAGTGTCTGTTCCTCTCCTCCCACCCCGAGTTACAAACACAAAACAATACTCTTTGCCAGCTACAGTGCAGGCAGGAATTGACGGGGTGGTAAAAGATTTAGAGGAGAGAGGCATAATTACTTGCACTCACTCATCGTATAACTTTCCGGTCTGGCCAGTTAAAAAGCCAAAAGAGCAACGGAAGCTCATCATCGATTACAGGCAATTAAATGCCAACACTGCACCTTTAATGGCAGCTGTATCAAACACTGCAGATTTAGTGATTCAAATTCAGGGAGCATCACACTCATGGATGGCAGCTTTGGATGTAAAAGATATGTTTTTCATGATCCCTCTTGAAGAGGGAGACAAGGCACAATTCACTTTCACCTGGCGGGACTGCCCAGGGTGGGCAGGCGGGTTGGATATAAGGGTCTCGTCCCTTTTGGAAAGCGAGTAGACTACCTGGTGTCTTAATGTAACACTGTTGCTTCATAATTTTCCAGTACCCCCAGCTGACCAAAAGGACATGTTTCATTCCCACCTGGCACCTTGCCCCTCTCTGTGTGACCCCTTGTCATCTTATTAAATGGGCAACAGTGTGACTGAGGTTTTTGGCCAATACTCTGGACATGTAATCTGCCAGGTGACTATTGTGCTCTGGAAATCAGCACCTCCAGCACAGAATCATAGAATCATAGAATAGTTAGGGTTGGAAAGGACCTTAAGATCATCAACATGCTTCCAAACATGACCTTTAAGAAGGAAGAAAAGATTTGTAATCCTCATCCTTCCTTAGTGCTTAATTGTGCAGCCTAACGTGCTAGCTCATTCACATAAGCTCTGTGGTCTGGTATATCTGCAAGTTAACAAATCTTACTGTTAAAGCCTCCCACTGCTTCCTTCTTTCTCTGTGCCCAGGAGTGTGACTATGCACTTTGATTCTCTAGGGTCATAAACCCCTGACGATTACATTAAATTATTTTTTCCATTTTCTTTTGATGAACTGTGTTTGGAAGTTTCATCCTTTCTTTAAGACAGCTTGCACAGGATTGCTTTCGGACCCTACCAATCACACGTGTATAACTATGTGAAGTCATCACAGATCAGAGAAAAGGAGGTGAATACTCAGGACTTAGATTAAACATGTATCTGGGGCACATGTTGGCTTCTAGCAGTCCAAAGGGTAGAGGACCAATAGGGGAGTAAGAACCAAGTTTTCTTTACTAGAATCATAAAATCATAGAGTCAGAATCATAAAATCATAGAGCCAAAATCATAGAATAGTTTGGATTAGAAGGGACTCTTAAAGTTCATCTAGACCAACACCATGCAGTAAACAGGGACATCTTCAACTAGATCAAGTTGTTCAACCAACCTGACCTTTAATGTTTCCATCTACCCCATCTCTGGGCAACCTGTTCTACTGTTTCATGACCCCGTAATAAAAAATTTCTTCCTTTAAATCCAATCTGTATCTACCCTCTCTGAATTTAAAACCACTACCCCTTGTCCTATCACAAAAGGCCCTATTAAAAAGTCTGTCCTGATCTTTCTTATAAGCCCCCTTTAAGTATTAAAAGGCCATGATAAGGTCTCATCAGAGTCTTCTCTTCTTCAGGCTGAACAACCCAAACTCCCTCAGCCTTTCCCTATAGAAGAGATGTTCCGTCCCTTTGGTCATTATTATGGCCCTCCTCTGGACCCGCTCCAACAGGTCTACATCTTTTCTGTGTTGAGGGCTGCAGAGTTGGACACAGTACTGCAGGTGGGTTTCATCACTGAAGAGCAGAGAGGTGGAATCACCTCCCTCAACCTGCTGACCTTTTGATGCAGCTCAGGATATATTTGGCTTTCTGAGCCATGAACACATATCGTTAGCTCATGTCCAGATTTTCAGCTGCCAGTACCCCCAAGTCCTTTTCCAGAAATCTTTCTTCAATCTCTTCTTCCCCCAGTCTGTATTAACACCAGGGTTTCCCCTGACCCAGGTGCAGAACCTTCCACTTGGCCTTGTTCAACCTCATGAGGTTCACAGAGGCCCACTTAAGGATCTTAGAAACATCTTAGGAACCTGAATATGAACAAGTTCACGACACCCGATGAAATCCATCCACAGGTCCTGAAGGAGCTTGCAAATGAAGTTGTTAAGCCACTGGACATCATATTTGAAAAAGTTCCTGATGACTAGGAAAAGGGAAATATAATGCCCATTTTCAAGGAGGGGAAAATGGAAGACCTGGGAAACAACAGACCAGTCTCACCTCTGTGCCTGGCAGGATCATGGAGCAGATTCTCTTGGAAACCACACTAAGGCACACAAAATATGAGATGGTTTGTGACAGCCAATATGGCTTCACCAAGGGCAAATCATGTCTGATCAGTTTGGTGGTCTTCTAGGATGGGGCTACTGAGCTGATGAGCAGGGATAAAGCAGCTGATGCAGTCTACCTGGACTTGTGCAAAGTGTTCAACACTGTCTCACATGGCATCCTTGTCTCTAAACTGGAGAGGCATGGATTTGATGGATAGGTAAATTTAATAGTGAGTAGGTAAAAAATTGGCTGGATGGCTGCACACAGAGGGTTGCAGTCAACAGCTCAGTGTCCAACAGGAGATGGGTAACAAGTGGTGTCCTTTCAGGGGTCAGTGTTGGGAAGAGAAGGGAAGGGAAAAGAAAAGGCTATAGAAGAGGCTCAGTTTAGCAGTCTATCAATAATGCAGTGCAACTGTATTTTTCATAGCTCCTTTCATGTGAACTGTATCCTAAAATCCTTTACAAGTTTAAATAATACAAGACCATGGATATTATGTTGTATAAATTACAGACAAACAGTGGCAGAAAGATGCTGCCTGTAGAATATATTGAAGAAAGATAAAGGCCAATAAGGGAGAAAAGAGTGAAAGAAATTAAGAGGTGGAGGCAGGGGAATGAAGAGATGTTTACAGATGAGATCTGAAAAGAGGTGGAGAGTTGATGAGGCAGAGAGATACTGCAAGGCTGTTCCAGATGGCAAGAGATTATGCAGAGGGACAGAGAGGAAGCTGGTGTTAAATGAATGGAGGGAGGAAACAGGCGAGACAAACAAAAGGTCTGGAAGTGCTCTAACAAGGCAGGCATTTTGCAGCTAGTGCCTGAGATGAATGGAATTTCTCTGGAAAGGGGGGTATGAACTGATTTTTTTTGTGTGACAAGTACAAGAGAGTGGACAGCATTTTGCTTGCTGCCAAGAAGCAGAAAAGCCTGGGGGAGGCTCTGCAGCTAAATCAAAAAAAAGCCGTAATTTTATAGAAAAAAAAAAAATACAAACCAAACAAAAAAAAACCACTATGGTCTATCTTCAGAAATAACATATAACTTATTTATGAAGTCCAGGTGCAGTCTGCACAGGGATAGGTCCAAATGACAGTAAATTTCCCTCAGATCTGTAACACCACTCACAGAATCATAGAATGGTTGGGGTTGGAAAGAACCTTAAGATGATTTAACTCCAATCCCCTGCCATGGGCAGCAACACCTCCCACCAGACCAGAATGCCCAAAACCCTGTTGAACTTGGCCTTGATCTTTGCCAGGGTTGGAGCATTCACCACTTCTTTGAGCAACCTGTTCCAGTAAAGAACTTCTTCCTTATATCTAACCTGAACTTCCCCTGTTTAAGTTTAAACCCATTACCCCTTGTCCTATCACTACAGTCGCTGATGAAGAATCCCTCTCCAGCATCCGTCCCCTTCAGACACTGGAAGGCTGCTATTCTCTTCTCAGCAGCCTTCTCTTCTCCAGGCTGAACAGCCTCAACTTTCTCAGCCTGTCTTCATACGGAAGGTGCTTCAGGCCCCTGATCATCCTCATGGCCCTCCTTTAGACTTGTTCCAACAGTTCCATGTCCTCCTTATATTTGGGACACATCTGTTGTGGCTTTTCATCCGCTGTGGTTCTCCAAATTCCCTTGCTATGCCTACTGTGCCTCTGACCTACCCTTCCTAGTAGTTTTCCTATGACAGTCCTGTCTAGCAGACAGTAAACAGATATTCTGGACATTCTATGTTTTAGAAATCGCTCCCTTTTTAGCATCTGCAGTTTTAAGGGCAACACATGTTGAAAATACAGATCTATTTGTGCACATGGGACTTGCACCCACAAATATGATTAACGATATCCTCAGAGAATGTTAGAAGTTGTGCAGATTCATTTTCCAGCATATGAACCTCACTAATCATGGCCTCTAAGCTAATATTTTTTTTTGTCTTCTAGCACTACCTGTTGCACATTTTATTTGAGCTTGGTTCTGTCCTGATGGGATTATATCTGAACAGTGAAGAATATTTTAGTCTGTGATCAGAGGGTTACCATATGGTATACCATTGATCCTGAGACCTCATGAGATTTTATTTTTCCAGAAACAGTGAAAAGCAAATATTCCTGCATCAATTCCTCTATTCTAGCCTTACTTCCAAATTCATCATGAGGTCATTTCTGTGCAAGAGCACAACTTAAGAAAAGTTTTAAAGTAAATTTATTTATGTAAGCAAATATTTAGGGAAACGAACAGCTCCTCCATCAGCTGTCTGGTGGCTAGTGTGGTGCTCATTAAGCCTATAAAAGTTATTGCTATGAAGCCAACAGGCTTTAAATTAAGCACTTGGTTTTGATCAAAAGATAAAAATTCTACGAAGACTTAGGAAATTGTTAATAAAGTACTCCCTTGAAATTCCCAAATTTTCAGACAGCAAAACAAAACAAGGCTAACCAACCGACATATTTGTTTTTCTCCAGACGTTTAACATCATTCATCTGTTCTTCTTTTCAGACTGATGTAAATGTAAGACAAGGAATCATGCTAAAATGTGCTGCAAGTGGATGCAACTGAACGAAAGGAACTGAATTCCACCTGATCTGCAGACCACTCCCATGATATTAGGTATACATAATCTGTACCAAAATGCTTCTTTGTTTTGTCAGAGAGTTTAGCTTTAATAAGACTTCAGCTATAATGCTAAACAGCAATTGCTGGGCCATGTATTTGTCAAGTGATTTTGCTAAAAAGTGTAGTCATACTCATACGTAGACATACAATTTTGAAAATTAAATTCCAAAGCAACAGCCAAAGTGTAGTATTCACTGGAAGAACTGTTTCCTTATTTTCTTCCCTCCTCTGCTCCTGCTGCAGTTGTCCATTTCATGGATAATTAGTTTTGTTTCCCAAAAATGTGTAACAGTTACATGCAACATGTTACTGACTGACTTGCAATGTAATGAAGACAGCACTGATACCACAATTGGTATTTATTTAAAAAAACAGAGAAAGAATGTCAGTGGAACAGTTTAAGTAATTTCTCTGGTATTCTTTAAAGCCCACTGGATAGAGTGGGCACCTTAGGCAAGATTCACAAATGTACAGGGAGACATTTTGGGTAATATACAGTTGCAAATGTATTCACCAGGCAGATGTCAGGGAATGTTTGCCTACAACTACATTTGAATTGCTGTTCTTTTAAATCACCTGAAAGCTCATCTCAGGATATACATGTTTTTTAACTACACAGCTCATATGCAATAACAAAACAAAACAAAAAAAATAATAACTAGCTCCAATTCTCACACCTGCAGGCAGCAATCTGGAAAGAGCTGTGATTTTTGCGGTGTTTATTAAATACTGTTTGGCTTGGATTCTGGCAGTCAATGCAAAGAACAAATGGAAGAAAATCATAGAATCATAGAATCACAGAATAGTCAGGGTTGGAAAGGACCTCAAGATCATTTAATTCCAAGCCCCCTGCCATGGGCAGGGACACCTTGCACATTAGACCATGTCACCCAAGGCTCTGTGTAACCTGGCGTTGAACACTGCCAGGGATGGAGCTTTTGCTATTTCTTTGGGCAGCCTGTTCCAGTGCCTCACCAGAAGATGTTTGGCTACCAGCACTGAGGTCTTAGACCAACAACATCCCTGATCAAGTTATGGCAGCTTTCTGATTACTAGTTCCAACCTAAGTAGCATCAACATCTTAAATTAATCTAAAATTAATGAAGCATTTATTTCTGAAAAAAGTAAATCCCAATTTTCAAAAAAGAAAGTTGTCATGGTTCTGATAGGTAACTTGATTTGGCACACATAAACTAGCTAACCTGTGTACCTGGTATTGCAGTAAAAGGTTTTCAAGTATTGTCTTGTGTAGACCGCAGAATAGTTTGAGCCTTTGGACATCTGATTTTCACCAATTAGTGGAATTAGAGTTAATAGTGTGTCAACCAAAGCCATACTCAGAGGACATACAGAATTGCCTTTTTCTGATTTTTCTAGCCTGATCACAGTCAGTTTAGGAAGAATACAAACCTTACTTCCTTGTGAATCTTACCACATAATGACAGCCCAGAATGCCAAAGAATGGCTTAAAGTTCACTTAGACTCTGTAAGTACAATATAAACAAGACTTAACCAATGCAGTACAAATTGAATATTCTGGGGTCAGCTGTTTCAGAACTACTTCCAGTAAAGGAGACAGAGTATGACTGTGGTTAAAATGCATGGAACTGCTGCTAAGCAGAACAACTTAGTACACTGGAGAAGGATTCAGAGGATATACAGAATGTTGAGCAAATCGTAATATTACTTTCCTCATTCCTGTTGAATGTCTATATCCCATAGGGCTAATGAAACTGCTTTGAAAAGCACTGTCCAAAAACTCAATTAAAAAAAGTGAATGTTATCACAAATGGTGAAAGATGCATATGGGGAAAAAGTGCTGCAGACTTTGAGTATAAAAATGCAAGTTTCTTGCCAAGTATTTGCAGTACTTTCAGTCAAGCTTTTCAAACACACCTATGCAAGGAATTGGTTTAGTTGCAAGAAGGTTGTCAGAAATGAGATTGCCACAAATTCTCAAGGAGATGTCCAATATCTCTGGGCCAAAGTATGCTGCTGCCAAAAAGAGAAGATGCTACTCCAACCCCTGTAATGTACTGCCTCTCTCCCCCGTTGCTTACCTCATGGGAGCTTGGCACTTGTTGGACCTCTTTATGAGCAACCTTAACTCATTAGCTGAATTTTCTTCTAATTTTCGTTAGAAGAAAAAAAACCTTGAAAACTAACAAACAAGCAAAACCCTGGAGCCTAGAAAATTTTCCACAGGATTAGTGGATTGAATCGGTTCAAAAAAGGTCTAAAAAAGATGCAAAGGCAGAGCTATCACCATATACTCAAGAGTATGAGTGGGCCAGAAATAATTGGTTTCCATTTTTACTGAGATTGAATTTTATTTCAGTTCTTTATCATATGACTTGACTCTCATTCACATACCACACTGAAAAAAAGCTAGCTTTGGTAGTCATGTCGCTGCAGTTTTGAAAATCCTTCACAGACATCAGCAGAAGGATTGCTGCTAGCACATCATAAAATCTTCTTGGATTCAACCTGCAATGAAGTTCTTATGGCCATCTATCAGATCTATGACTACATTTTTCCTGATAAGTTGATCCTCTCTGGTCATTCAAAGCAGACCATATGGTCCTAAAAAGAAAGAACGAGAGTAAACCTTACTTGCAGGAAGATGGAAGAAGTACATCTATGTTATCTGTAGTCTCCATGGGAGTGGGCTGACCCAGAACTGGCACAATTATGACTGAAGAATAGAATGGTTACATTATTTATGGCAGGGATATTACAAACATCAAACTAAAGTTAGTCCAAGTCAGTCCACGTTACCACCTCTACCTGAACAGGATCCACACTATGAGGAACCCTGCTGTCTGAATCATCATCAGGAGCAGGAGCTTTCATAATGCTTCAGGGCAATGATAACACTGTGGAAAAAGCAGCTTAGAATCATAGAATCATCAAATTATAGAATCATAGAATGATTTGGGTTGGAAAGGACCTTAAGATCATCAAGTTCCACGCCCCCTGCCATAGGCAGGGACACCATGCACTAAACCATGTTACCCAAGGCTCTCTCCAACCTGGCCTTGAACACCACCAGGGATGGAGCATTCACAGCTTCCATGGGCAAACCATTCCAGTGCCTCACCACCCTTACAGCAAAGAACGTCTTCTTCATATTTAACCTAAACTTCCTCTGTTTAAGTTTGAACCCATTACCCCTTGTCCTATCACTACAGTCCCTAATGAAGAGTCCCCCAGCTAGAGGGGGCAGAAGGAATTTTGTCTCTTATCCTGCATTCATGTCCATTAAAAATGAATAGTCAACCTAAAAAATGCAAATGATGATAGGAAAGGAGATAAAACAAAAGCAGCAACATCAACAGCTTCCCATAAGCCTTTATAGCTCTCTGGAGTGATTACATCCTATTTACCTCCACTTCTTGAAGCTCTGTTATTGTATTCTGCCACAGGAAAAAAAGAAAGAAAGAAAGAAAGAAATAAGGAAAACAAAAAAAAGAGCCTCTTTAATTATCCTTCCATGCTTTTTGCCAGCCAGGACTTGTGTCCTGGATTGAAATCAATGTTAATGGCTTTTGAGACTCCAGAATAAATATATTTTTTAATTGATGTCTCCTCTTCCTCCTGCTGACCTAATTCTCATATTCATTACATTCAAAAACACCTTGATGATCCACTCAGATCTGATCAATTATTTTAGCTCCTTTCTGCAATAACAAAATTTAATAGTGCTTTGCTGGCACAATTTAATTACTGGCACAAACATCTGAAATTTGTGAACAACAGCTGAGCTGCAGTGACAGAAAACAGGTGGTCTGGTGACTGCTAGGATCCAAGTGGCAAGCCAACTAAGACAATGCAGGCTACTGGGTGGACTCATTACTACAATTTTACTGTTTGAATGTCTTCCTTATCCAACAGCTGTAATTTTTATTCCATCTTACAGAGTGATGGCCATCACAGCTTTCCCCTGTGAGACTATTTATAGTTATGGAGAAGGCACATATTTTTAAAAATGCCAGGCGCAGAAAGAGAGAATGGAGCAAAAGTAGAAGAGCTGTTTAGAATGACAATAAAATTATTTGGGAGGTTAAGTGTATGCAGGAAAAATGTATGAGGAATTCCCTGTAAACCGATGGTGAAACAAGCACTTGAAGGGTCATTGCAACTGAATTTCTATTACACTGTGTTTTGTAATTTTTTCTCTGACACCCAGTGAAGCTGGAGCTTATTCTGCCATGTTTCTCTTCACTGGTGTGCCCCTTCTATAACATCTCTGTTTTTTATAGTATCCTAATAACATCGTGTCTTCTTTTTTCTTCACCAAATTTGATTGAAATACTGTTCTGAAACAGCAATTTTTTTGCGTTTGGTCCTTCGCGTTGTGGAAGAGAGGCAAGAAATTCTACAGCTCAAAGAGAATAGTAGGCAGTTAAAGTTGTCAGAGTGAAGGAAGCAAAGTACAACAGATATTTCTGTGTTATTTCATATGGCTTTGGCTCTTATCAAGAGTGGATTTACCAGGATGATATCCCATGTGTAAGTACTGCTTCATGTAGTGAATACCATTTCATGCAAAGTGGTGGAAAATGTACTGTCTCCATAGCCTTGCTTCTATGAACACTGTGCCTGCGTGTAGCTGGATCACAGCTAGTTCAGGGTCCACAAACCATTGGGGATTTTGGTGTGCCAGGCGGGAGGGCAAGCTGTCTGTGGCAAGGTAACTAAGCTGATCTGTTGCCTTGGTATCGCCAGGCCCAAGACCTTCTAAGTATTCATAGTTTTTCACCTGTTTTTTCCTGAATAAGATTGCAGTGAATCATGTCCCTCAAGAACAGAAATATCCAAACACAAATCCTGTAGGAGTCTTATGAAACAGCTTACTTGCCACCAATGTCAGGCAAAGAAGCAGGAACGCTCAGCACCTCAGAGACTTTTCGATGAAATTTGTCTACTTTAACAGGAATTTAGTCCACTGGAGGAGAAAACTAGCTCAGTAAAAGAACTTTTAGAGAAAACTTCATTGTTAATGTTATCATTGGATTCGTAGTTATGACTTGGCATTAATTATTACTAAATACAGGGCAAAGCCATCTGTTCTCTTCTCCAAGCTTTTCAGCAAGAAGCAACAGGTGAATTCAGTCAGACAAGGAAGCACAAGGAAAACCTTCAACAGCCCTATATCCCAAAAGTGGAAATAACAGTAGTATTAATATACCAGAGTCAGCCTGATTTTTGCTGTTGCTCACTTGAGAGCTAATGGACAGTTGCAGGGGAGCTTTGCAGATGTTTCTGGGTAAGTCTATCTAAGCACAGTGGATGGTATGGGTGCCGAGTTTTGTCTGACAAATTAAAGAAATCATGTGGCTCCTAGATAAGCTTCTGCTCTTTGTTGCTCATTACTTAAGATTGTTGTTTCACATCTGGATTATTCTGACTGAAAAAGCTCACACTTCACAGCCTATTGAAATTGGTTCATGCATTGCAGCTGAAGAGGGCAGAAACCTGATAAATCTTGAGGGTTTTTTCTCATTCTGGAAGCTGGCTATCACTAATTTTCTTTGCTGACACAAATCCCCAGTTAAGAGCACAACATAGACATACAGTGGTGGCTACTAGATGGATGGAATAACCATCAGAAAAAAACTCTTGAAATTTTTAAAATGAAATTCAGAGACCTGAGTCTTGCCATGAATTTTGCACATCTGAAAAAGCTGATGGCATATTTCCGGTTGTTTATGTCCCATTCAGCATCACTGCTGGAGAGGAAATGTCCTTGCTTGAGGAGATCTTATACATCAAATTTATATTTCAAACCAGTGAAGATGAAGAGGTAATCGAGGGTGCTAATCATCACAGTGAGGTGTGATAAATCTGCACAAAAGCAGTGGTTGTGGGCAATAAATCCAACACCTTGCTGGGCCTGGCAGACAGCCACTTGAGACAGGCTGATTGCCAGTAGTTTTGAAGGAGTGTAAAATGAAGCATCCTCTAAGTTAATAACACTCACAAAATGAATATAATCTTTTATTAGAGCATGAGGTCTATGACCAATGCAAAATTAGTCTGCCTGAGTGCATGTACACGTGGGCTCAGATGGAGACCTTGAGAGATGCAAAAACGATGATGAATGCACCTGCAAGTTGTAACTTTTCTTCTCTTTAGGTTTTCTAGTCTATATTCAGTGGCTGTATTCTCAGAAGGCTATTTTGCCCTGAGACTGTGGCGTCGGATCATAAGATTATACAGTTCTTCTGAGTTGGAGGTAAGTGGGATCTGGCCATTTGAGCATCAAATACTGGGACATGCTTGGGAGGGTGTATCCTATGGGTAGTTTGGATGTCAGTGGTACAAAATCAATTATTACTGCCTGGGCTGAAGACAATAATTCCTGCAATCATCACTGGGGGTTTCCAATTCTAAGGTGAATTTGGGAAATCATTAAAGTTGCCGTATTTGTTTTCCAGGATAGAGGACTCCTTCCTGATCACCAGTGACTACTGGCCACAGTACAACCTGTGTAGTCTTCTTCTCTCAGCACCCTGTTCTGCCAGAAGATCAGGCATTCCTGAGGGCCCTTCAGTAACTCCTTAACAAAGTCTGCATGTCTTGAGAGGCTGAGCAACCTTGGAAGGCTTGTACAGGTAATGGTAGGAGAGACATAGTTTATCCTTGTTTCCTGAAGCAACTTGCTGATGCTGGTCAGAGGAAGAAAAGAAGGAGGACAACTTAGGGGAAACTTGATCCTGAAGCCTTGTACTCAAGAACTCTTTTGTAGGATAGCAGGGCCATAATGGTGAACAGTAATCTCTGTTGTGGTGGGGCTAGAGGTCTGATAGAACTATAGGCTGATCTCAGTTCTGCTGATAATGCCAGTGATGAGAACAGGCCAGCATCCACACAGGTGTGTGAGGTGCCTCACTTTCCTCCTCTCCAAAGACAGCCACTGTCTATGATGAGGCTCATGGTGCCACATGAGCACAGTTTTTTTGATGTTCTCTTCAAGTACTCCATATCCTGGGCAGCAGTGGCTTCCTGCCCACAAATGGCAGGAAGAAATGGGAGTGGTCGTTTGTCATGGACCTTCTTTCATTTTTTGTTTGTTATTAATTTTTATCCTGCACTAGTGTTTACATGGAGACAGCTGGAAAACACCTTCCTCATTCAGATACCTCTTTTGGAAAGACTGATGTTTTTATTTCATGCATATGATGTGGATTGGTCCTCTGTACAGATTCAGAGTGCACAATGTGACCACCTGCTGGAGAATGCGTTAAGTATCATGATAGTGTAGATGAGAAAGGGCATATCCTACATGTGTTGAGGAATTTGTGACCAGGGCATTGTACAGGAAAATGCAGAAATGCTGGTGCATGGCAAGAAAGTACTGTGTTGTGGGCTATGCTTCACAGCCTCGTGGGGTAGGCACAGACTGCCTGGGACACTGTTCCCAATGAAAATTTTTCCTGTATTGAGTGTGAAGGCAATGTAGCAGATTCTGTGTGGAGCAGATATTGCTGCAATTCTGCCCATGGTTTTTCATTGTGACTGTATCCACAATATCCTGGAGGGCTCTGTCAAAAGTGTTTGAATGATCAGATCAGTTGGATTTCATGACACTTCTGTGAAGACCTGAATTATGGCAGCACTGGCACAATGACTTCAACAGATGTTCCTACAATGTTCTAGGAAGAGGAATACAACTGAATAGGACTTCTGGAATAATGACATGAGGATTATGCTGCAGCACAGTACCAGAGAGTTATTTTCTTGCCTCTGCTGTCACTGCATATCCATTCATTTAGAGTTCCACATCTCCTGGAATTGCCCCCAAAAGCAACAGCTCCCTGCAGATTCAGAGATGTTGGAATATTTTCAAAAGGAGGTGATCTTGCATCCTGATAGTCTCAGAAATTCACTTTGTAGTTCTTGATGTCCCAAGTCTCAGTTATCATATATTTCTGTCTTTCTGGATAACACATTACACCATTAAACTGCAAAATACCTTCAGAAGGCAAACAGGATTTGTGAGGTATTATTAAAGCACTACAGATGCAAAGAGCTTCTCTGTGACAAAAGTTTTTGATCCATTGGAAATCATTACCATAGTGATAGATCTGCCAATTCATAGGGTGATTTGTAGGTAAATAAAGATTACATACATATCTCTGGCAGCTTTATTCTCCCTCACTTAGCTGTGGTAGTGTAAATCATCAGGCTAATGGGATTACAGTAATATAAATGAAAGAGAATGTGATCTGGGATTTCCAGCATAGGAATGCCAAACATCTAACCGAACATCAAAGGACAAAGACCTTCTAATTAAAAACTTATTTTGAAGAGTAAGTCAAAACACACTGCATATTTTTAAACAGCGGCTTGTTGGCATTATGGTAGTATAGGTCTGGCAATATAATAAGTAGCTGTAATGACCAGATAAAAATGGTCAAATTACTTCAAATTTTCAACTGGGCTTTTGAATCGTAGCAAGAGATACATTGATCCACAGGCTTCTGAAGATACTACAATTAAAATCAGTGGAAATGAGTAAAAGATTTTAATGATGGCATTTTTAATGATTCCCAGATACAACTGTTACAAAAGAAAGTGGAAAAAGATACCCATTAGCAGACCAGTGAACATGTCTTTAGGGTTTAATCACTTCAGTATCCTTGTCAGTCATGGACTTTTTTGTTCACACCTCCATTAAGTGTCTTTCTACTCTTTACTTATTTTTTCTTGGTATCCCCCCATTAAGTTAGCAAATGTGATGCCCATCTACTAGAAGGGTCAGAAGAAGGATCCAGGGAACTACAGTCATGTCAGTCTGACAAGTTAAGGAGCAGATCATCTTGAGTGCCATCATGTGGGACGTTCAGTACAATCAGGTGATCAAACCCAGTCAGCATGGGCTTATGAAAGGCAGGTTCTGCTTGACCAACTTGGTCTCCTTCTAAGACAAAGTGACCCCCTTAATGGATGGGTGAAAGGCTGTGGATGTTGTCTATCCAGATTTTGGTAAAGCCTTTGATAGTGTTTCCCACATCATTCAACTGGAGAAACTGGCTGCTTATTGTTTGTATGTGATGTACTCTAAGAAGCTGGGTAAAAACTGGTTGGAGGGCTGAGCTCAAAGGGTGGTGGTGAATGGAGTGAAATCCAGCTGTCAACTGGTCACAAGTGGTATTCCCAGGGCTTAGTATTTGGTCCATTTCTGATAATATCTTTATCAATGATCTGGATGAGGGGATTGAGTGCACTCAGTAAGTTTGCAGACAACACCAAGTTGGGTGGGAGTGTTGATCTGAGGAGGGTTGGAAGGCTCTACAGGGGGATCTTGACAGGCTGGATCAATGGGTTCTGGCCAATGGTATGAGTTTCAAGGCCCAGTACTGGGTCCTGCACGGGGGTCCCAACAGCCCCATGCAATGCTACAGGCTGGGGGAAGAGTGTCTGGAAAGCTTCTCAGCAGAAAATGACCTAGGGGCACTGATTGGTGGAGCTGAACATGAGACAGCTTGTGCCTAGGCAGCCAAGAAAGCCAGCAGCATCCTAGCCTGCATCAGAAATAGCGTAGCCAGCAGGACCACGGCTGTGATCATCCCCCTGTACTCAGCACTAGTGAAGCTGTGCCTTGAACACTGTGTTCAGTTCTGGGCCCCTCACTACAAGGGAGACATTGAGGTGCTGGAGCGGGTCCAGAGAAGGGCAACAAAACTGGTGAAGGGTCTGAAGCACAAGTGTGAGAAGGAATGGCTGAGGGAACTGAGGTTGTTTAGCCTGGAGTGAAGGAGGCTGAGAGGAGACCCTATCGCTTTCTACAACTACCTGAAAAGAGGTTGCAGTGAGATGGGTATTGGCCTCTTTTCCTAAGTAACAAGTGATAGACCCGGAGGAAACAGGCTCAAGCTGAGACAGGAGAGGTTTAGACTGAATATTAGGAAAAAATTCTCTACCAAAACAGTTGTCAAGCACTGGAACAGTCTGCCCAGAGAAGTGTTTGATTCACCATCCCTGGAGGTATTAGAAAGACATGTAGGTGTGGCACTTAAGGACATGGTTTAGTGGTGGACTTGGCAGTGTGTTGTGGTTTAAGCTTAGTCGTAAATTAGACAGAGCATGTAGCCTGCTTGTTTTCCCCCCACAACCTGTCCTT
>WYDI02028315.1:0-10216 GCA_009867235.2 Psittacus erithacus | reverse complement strand
AAGTTAGAAACACAGTGCTGCACCAGCCACTAAGAAGGAGAAAAAATGACTGCTACTGCTGAACCCATGACAGGGACTTATGTCTTTGAGTCTTAGAAAATATGACAGATACTGATAATATAGCCAGGAGTGGTGATCCTTGGCTTCTGACCCAACACTCATTGAATGGGCATTCACTGCTAAAGCAATTGTTTCAAGCTACCCTGAGCTCAAGTAGTGTGTCTAGATTGCATTCACTTCACACAACTCCCAGAGCTGACTTCTTTTTCTTAAAGAAAGGAAACATGATAGGCAGAGAATATAAATAAAACCTTCATCTTCAGCTCCTTCTTCATGCTAGTTGCTTTCATTTTGCAAACAGTGTTCAACGTCCTGTGAAACCTCCAGAGATTTAGACACTTATTCAATCTGCAGAGCGTACATAGCACAATCCCACTTGCCTGCTAGTAAACAGAGAGGACACATCCTACTCCCTTCCTTGTCATGCCACAGTTTCTAGCTAAAGGGATATCCGTCAGAAGAGCTTGTCATAGGAAGGGTGATTTCTATGGAATGGACACACACCTGGGAAGAACCATATTCATTTCCTAGCATAAGAAGAGGCTTTAGTCTGTGCAATTTTCAGTGGATAGTGTTATGCAAATTGTATCACTCTGTTCTGATGCCTTGATTGTCCAGAGCAGAGATCTGACAGAAGACATTCATGACCCAGCTTTCCTCCTCAGGATAAGCAAGGTGTCAGCTGAGAAGGGATGGGGTTAGCTCAACGCTGTCTTGACATAGCATTGGCATCTGGCCAGTGATGTCACTTGTGTCCATGGGCTGGAAGTTCTCTCAGTTGCCACAGTATAGATGCACCCAGTAAGACCTGAGTTTATCCGGAAAGAAACCACTAGATTGACAAGAAAATCTGGGTATGTAAGTGCCACTTTGGGCACCCGAAGTTCAGACACCACCAAAATGCATGATACTGCCACTCAGCTGAATTGTACTCCGGAACATGTCCTAAGTGCCTGCCTCAACAACTAAGTGCCAATGAATGCCATTCTCTACAGCTAACCTTCTATTCCTTGGGATGGGTAAGGATTGATATACTGGGGACAAGGAATGGGAGGGGAAGAGAGGACAAAGGGTGTGCAGTTCCCCACTGATAGTCACAGTGTGATGCGCTCTTTTGATTGCTTTCTAGAAGAAAAAGCATGCGCTTATATTGTTCATGCAAGGCTATTTCTGCCTCAGACAAATGGTAAGCACCTATGTCCCCCAATTTTTGCTCCCATGGCACTTCTAACTGCTCAAAAGTGGTAAAATAAGTATGTTCTTACCTCACATAGCTCCTTTATCAATGTTCCAGTTACCAGCTCTTCCCTCCAGGGCCATTTTACCATCGTGGCTCTTAACAGACTTAGCTTCCTTCTTTCAACCAGTTGTCAGCATAATCATTATTCAGCTATAATTAAGAAGTCACATCAAATCTGCTCACCAGTGACTAGCCGCCATGTCCTAACTCATGTTTTCCCATGACAACAATCTTTCTGCAGTGCTTGCCTTCCCATGGTCTCCAGAGTGATTCAAGCTGCCTTCCAAAGCCTTGGTTTTTCACATATTCCTGGTAATTTCTTGGCCCAGTGTTTTACAGAAACTCATCTGACACACGTTTGCATTCTGTCTTTGCCAGTTGCAGAATATTCTACACTGTGAAGAAAGTGGAATAGATCCAGTACTTGGCATCTATAAAGAATCTGTATTTCAACTAAAAATTAATTAGGATTAAGGGTTCTTGAAAGCGTATCTTATAGCTGAAGAAAATAATTACCAGCTATTAATCGTATACATCTTCCAGGTACTAGAAAACTGATTGTATGCATTTTCCAAATAATCCGAGGATACTTGTGAAACATTTAGATTTCATTATACCCTAGGATAAATTGAGAAATGTCCAAGTTTCTCATCGACAAACTAATGCTTTAATGCAACACTTATTTTTGTCTATTCTTTCTAGTGTTTAAAACACAACCTTTACCTCACAGCACTCCTAAATGTAGTTTAGTGCTGCATAGCAAGGCAAGCAAGCTGTACCAAGACATTTTTGTAGATCATTGAACTACACCCCCTGTCAGTGAACAGAAAAGAGCACTAGTATGGGACAGCATAACTGGAGAGGAGAGAGTGGATCAGGATCTCCTTCATCCAATGTCATTTAAGACACTTGTCAGTGGAGAGGGTTGTCAGGTGAGACTACAGGCCTTTTAGTTTCTGCTTAATGCCTCATAGCTAAGTGACTGATGCTGTCCTGTTGGTGAGAAAGGGTGTATTGAAAGAGCACTTCTTCCACAACTCTTCTGTACAATGGCCATTTATATCTTTCAGATGACCTAGATAGAAAGTCCCCTCTGGTTTCACATTAAAAGATCAATCATAATGTTTTTGAGAAGTCAGAGATGAAGCTGAGCATCTCTGGTTAGGCCTCTGGGTCTAGGAACATACTGTACTTCAAAATCCAATGTAATGAACCTAAGCATTAACATTTTATATCTCTTAATAATCCTTCTAAATCTGAACCCTAATTCAATAAACGTAACAATCTTGCCTGCAACTAGAACTGTTTGTATGTCATTTGAATAGAAAAATTGCAATAAGTATTTGCATATCCAGAAAAATTAACACCCACAAAAATATTCAGTAATAAATAAAGTCTTTAGTTCAAGTATCAAAGGCTTTGAGTGCTTAAACTAACACACCAGAATAAAAATAAAAATGCAAATAATAATTATGCAAAACTTATTTTAACTACAGAAGGAGACTTATCAAATATCAAATCTGAAACTCCAGAAAAAGAACAAAATACTTCTGGGTGTAGTGTGTGTATTTTGTAGGTTGCTGATATCAGAACTGTAGCACTGTTGTTGATTCTTTAGGTAGAATATTTTGTACTCAGAGCATTGATCCAACATCTTTTTTGTTTTCTATTTCTCAACATGTGTAAAACAGTTCGTCCTTCTCCCCAAACAAGTGTTTTATATGTACAGAGTTATTTTAGTAGGCACTTAGGATGTCAATTTATTCATAAATGAAAATTAGTTCCATAAGCGAATGATCATCTATTTCTACCTTTCCTTTCCATAATGAAATTAGGAAATTTTAACATTCCATTAGCATGGAATTTTGAGGGCCAAGTTGTTTCAACTTCTGTAAAAAAAAAACCCAAAAAAACAAAGCAAAACAGTCTTGAGTCTAAGCTAAGAAATTAAGTTATAGTTTAGTGATTTTATTTATGTTTGCAGTATTAAATTGTTAGAATAAGCATACTTCAGTGAAGGTCCAATTAGCAGGACAGTGTGATAGGTAAATATCGAATGTGATCACTGCGACCATCGTTCAGTTGAAAAGAGGTCTGTTCTTGCAGACAATTTACACGCAGAAACATTACAAGGAGATGGAGCAGCTCTCAGTAATACCCTCTGGTACATTTTTTGCCACAGTTGTCACTATTCAGAAGTTTCATGGTTACTGACACAGATGTTTTTGCTTAAGAAATTTTTATAACATCTGTTGACTTCTCATCATATACTGCTGTTGAGGGACTCTGACCAGGAGCTAGATGTTGTTATTTAGATTTAAATACTGATATAGAAAGCTAGATATTGAGTGTCTTGGGTGAGGGTCCTCTGCCTCTTTTCTAAAGGTAGACATTTAAAACAGTAAGTTTCCAAGGAAGTCATAAGCTCAGGCAAATTTTATTCTTCTGTTTTGAAAGCTTTAAAATCCTAAAAGGACTGCCTCACTAAAAAGAGTGTCTTACAAGCCCCCTAATATGTGTCAAGACACATGAATACATGAAAAGAATTTTTAAAGCTGGTCCCACTGCAAGTCAACACAATAATCAAATACACTTTAAGAAGGATTTTTAATGCCGTAGCATGTTGTGGTTTAACCCTGGTGGGCAGCTCTGTCCCCTCCAGCCCCTCACTCACTCCCTGTGGGTGGGATCGGAGTGAGAATAGGAAGGGTAAATTGAGAAAACTCATGGGTTGAGATACAGACAGCTTAACAGGTAAAGCAAAAGCTGTGCATGCAAGCAAAACAAAGCAAGGAATTTATTTACTGCTTCCCATGCGTGGTCAGGTGTTCAGCCATCTCCAGGAAAGCAGGGTTACATCCCATGTAAAGGCTACTTGGGAAGAGAAGCACTTTCACTCCAAATGTCCCCCTCTTCCTCTTTCTATCCCCCAAAATTATTGCTGAGCATGATGCCACATGTTATAGGATATCCCTTGAGTCAGCTGGGGTCAGCTGTCTTGGCTGTGTCCCCTCCCAACTTGTTGTGCACCCCCAAGCCTACTCGCTGGTGGGGTGAGGAGCAAAAAACGCCTCGGCTCTGTATAAGCACTGCTCAGCAGTAATGAAAATATCCTTGCACTATCAACACTGTTTCCAGCACCAAGTACAGAGCACAGCCCCATACTAAGCTGCTGCGAAGAAAGTGAGCTCCGCCCCTGCCAGACCCTGTACAGGGAGGTATCCAAATGCAAACATGGAAATTTAACTGAAACAGATTAAGCGCTGTTCCTTCAAGCACGCATATGTATTAGATACGTTGCTCACTAATACTATGTGGGTATGACAGGAATGGATGTCAAACATAATTAAAACAGATATGTAGGTCATTAACTAATAAAACCCCATAATTAATAAAGATGTAATCAAAGTGAAATTATTCATTAGGAATTATAAACAGTTTAAATGTGATTTAACTTTTCTGTGTTTTCTTTGATCAGAATGAGAGAAACTTCAGTCAGATGTTCTAAAAAATTCCTATTACTCAGAAGTGAAGGCTTGATCTAAATACCAAAATCTCCTTGAGATTTAAATGACAAATTGAGTTAAATTTAATCTGTATTAAAGTGCCTTTAATCTGACACTTGGGTAGCTAAATTTTCTTCATAATCAACATTTTAGAAAGGAATGTTCTAGCTTTTTCAAAAGCTTGAAAATTATTCATTTAAGGCCATTGTGTCCTGTATTTTTTGGGCAAAACAAATATGGTGATGGCTAGTGAGTGGTACTTATGTTTGACATGTCTCTGACAAGCATGAATTTAGCAGGTTAAAGCCCTTTGAACTCTGTGGTGTTGACTGAGAGACAATTTGCCAAATGGTCAGGTGAAAAGAAATGAAGCGCAGGTCTTTGGTAGGGGGCAGAAAGATAAAGCAGACGGTGGGCAGGCTTGTCCTGGCATATCAAGTGCAATACTTCCTAACATCTGAAACAGGAAACGTCTGTGATCACCTACACCAGATTTCAGGCTATGGCCCTGGACTGGCGCTGCTGGCAGTGGGGATGGACAGGATGTCTCCAGGTGCTGGAGTCCCAGGCAGGGGCACCTCACCACCTGCAGCTTTCCTTTGGGCTGACTGAAAAGGGAGAGTAGTAAATGCGGCTGAGGGCCACTCTGGCTGGGCAGCACTTGCCAAGGGCAGCCTATCTTACTCTTTAGGTGTGATAGGTGCCCACCAAGGTGGTGTGGAAGTGATTCCTTCTGAACCACTGAGGCAACTTACTGAGGTCAATAACTTGCTGCTGTCTGTGCCAGTAGCAGGAATCCCAGCATCCTTCACACTCTGGCAAAAGTCAAAGTGAATGATGGCTAGGTTATAAACTCAAACACTTCATTCTCCTTTCAAATTATGAGCAAGGATGTAGTACATGCCCCTGTGGACTCTGAGGGAATAGATGATGTCAAAGCACCATCTTACCCTGTCTGCCCTTTTCTGTCTATTAGAGATGATAAAGTTACAAGACTAATACCCTCTCTAATGAGACAGAAAAGGAAAACTCTGATTATTAAAGGGAAAAAAAAAGAAAATAATTACTTCAGTAATTAATCCATTGTTGCTCAGAGATTCCAGTGGCATTGCTTACAGTAACTCCTGCAGGGATACTGTATTTGGTTGGTAAAACTAATAGCAATTTCATTAAGCTAACAGCTCCTAATGTTAATAATAATTCTGTTAAATCTTGATGGATATATTTGTCCTTGCCTTACTTTTTCATTTTCCATTTATTGCAGATACACTTCACGGTGTCTTGTCTCTAGGATTAGTGTTCTGTGTTGTCACAAGATCATTGTCGAGTCTTACTGTGCCTTTTTAGACTGTAAAATGTCTGACTCACACTGTTCTCAGGGACTTCAGTAAGAGCTGGATTAGCCTTTATCTCTGTTTAAAATATATGAAATATGTTAATCTGTTTAAATTTTTGCTTATGTAGGCATTTACCTTTAGATGTATTAAAAGAATTTAAAAAATAAGTAATAAGTAGGAGTGAAAATGTAACAGAAATGTCACATTACGACTGAAATGTGACAAAAATTGCTTGCCAAGGTCTTTCCAAACGAATATTCTACCTTCCTCATTCAGCCTTCCCCGAGGAAGACTGAAAACAGAGAGCTTTTGTCCAAAATTCAATCCCTTTCCAACTTTGATTGTCTGCTCCACTCTGCAAAACACTGTGAGCTGCAACGCAGCTGGTAAGGCTGTACTGACTGCTATAGCAGCCTTTTATGTGCATGGTACATGAGGTCTGGAAATTCAGATCCTAGGGTAACACTGGGAGGGACTTGCACAGACTGGTCTTGAAAAAGGATGGGGAGACAGCCAAAGAAAGCAGCAGATGGCTGATGCCAATGCTCTTGTGATGCGCTGCTAACAGTGCAGCACTGGCAAGGGTGAAGAGGCAAATAGAGAGAAATAAAGGGAATAGTCAGACAAAAAATATTAGCTTTAAAACATAAGAAGTAAATGATTGGCAGTAATGTAATTTCTGCCAGTTCTCAGGACTAAAATTAACCATGTGCATAGACTCATTTGGTTTCCATCTAGTATGACAATCTTAGACACATTTTCCCCTCAAAATGAATACTGAGTGCAATACAGTTATTAGCAAACACGCAAAATCAGGAGAGTGCCTCTTGGATGGATGCTTTCAAATGTTCTGTCCAAACCCTAGTGGATAGGCAGATGGTACCCAGGTTACTGAAGCAATACAGCACCGGGCATCTTCCCTCATATCAGGGTGGCCCTTCATCCCTTGATGTGATTTCCCTCCGGCAGGGAATGTTGACTAATATCAGGGAAGGCTGAACTGCCTCAGGAACATTTTGCCTAATCTCTGGCTATGGAGTCTTTATTCTTCATAACTGAATAATTTATAAACAAAATTTATTCCTTTTCCAAAACAGTTTCTATATATCTCTTTTTACACATCTGTGTAAAGTTAATTTTTCCTCAGCATCACAGTACTGCCTGTGTGCTTGAGTTACTTCTTAATTTATTTTTCTGGAAAAAGATGAAATAGCCTGGGGCAATTATTTTCTACCTAAGATACTGTTAGTGAATGACATTTGTACATACTTCCATTCCGTCTGAAAGCAAAACCTTCCGATTTTTGGTGGGGATATGTGAGCTAGTCATGTGTTAGGCAGAGGAGCATTTGTGAAGACTGATACAATGGCTGATTTTCTTCACAGCATTAGAATTGATGACAAAAATGTTCAACTGAATGTGCATGTTGATAATGCAAAAAAGGATCACCTTCCTCCATAGGTGGACTCATTTAGGTTCTCAACAGAGATGCTGCAGCACTATATAGATTCTAATTAAAAATGTTAGGAAAAAAGATATTTTGTGTTATTTAAGAATGTACTTGCCAGAGGGTTAGAAATGCATTTAAAATAATAAGTTGCCATTGCACTGGAATGGTTCTTTGAACAATTTTGCTGCAGATTAGATTTCACAGACATATACAGCATTTCTATTTGCTGGCTTTGTATTCTATTTTGCAAGAACTACTGCTCTGAAAAAATAATTTCTCCAGGCAAAGTCATAACAGATCCGTATCTGAGGAGGATGATGGTAGGGCTACTGATGAGAGCTGTGGGGGCTCAGTGGAGCCATCCTGTGTATGTTTAAATTATACATGTATGACTCTATAAATTTCATCTAAATATTGGCATTTTCTTGAAGCTGCAATGTACAAAATAAACCTAACAAAGTCAGACTAGGCATCTTTCAAATTTATTTCTGGAGATAAGTGTACATAGACAGACAAAAGAAAGTAATGGCTTTATGTGATGATTTAACTAAATTACACCAGTTTTGCACACGAAAGCTTTTAAATTGATCGCTTTAGCACTCAGGCAGCAGTGGTCCTATGCGATGTTCAGAGCAGAAAGTCAAAGACGCAGTGGGGGAGAGATTTGAGGCAAAGTTCAGAAACGAGGCAAAGTTCAGAAACAATGCAAAGCACAGACTAGGAAGAAGCTCACGGCAAAGTATGGACATAAATGAAAAAAGAAAAACCAACAGTTGTGAGGAGGGTTGGATCATGAAGCAAAGGCAGATCTGGCACAGGAAGACAGGCTGTAGCAAAAGTGGAGAGACACTATTCTTGCTGCAAGAAGCTCACATGTTTTTTAGCAGGCCACCTTCCCTCCTCTTGCTGTTCAAAGTCCTTTTGGAGTCACCATGGTAGTGTCATTGCTCATGGAGAAACCAAAATTCAAAGGAATTGCTACGAGCTGTGGCTGCACAAACCATATTTGCAATACTCAGCATAAGAATAGCATGAGTGTTGAAATAGGTTTCATTTAAGGACAAACTCTAAGCTCTAAGGAGGAGCAATATGGAGAGATGGGCTGAAATCATCTGGTGGAAAAAAAAAAGGCTTTTTGGCATTCTCTGTTCAGACTTGCTAGCAAGTTAGTAGAGATGTTAATTTGGATTTACCTATCCTGCCTCACATGTTAGGATCTGGAGGACATTATTAACTAGTTCTGTGTGTGAATGTATAGAAGAAGTTTGGGAAGGAAAATATGGCCAGAATCCAAGACTGTATCTCAAGTTTAACTTTAATTTTAAGAAACAGGAAGCGTGATAAAGACAAAAAACACATGTTCCCAAAATAGAAACCAAGAGCTCACTATATTGCCACACTTTTTTGGTCAAGTAATAGACTAGAAATTAAAAAACAAAAATTAAAAAAAAAAATTGTAAATTATTACATTGTTAGAAGAAGAAAAAACAGAGTACCATATCTATGAAGATGACATAGTATTGAGCAAACAAACACCAGAACAGAGTGAAAACAAACAAGTACAAGATCAGGCATATTAACATCTTCTTGGGGAAAAGATCATTTCAGATTAAACCAAAACTGGTTGGCCATGTATTATATTTAATGGACTAATGGAATTTTCACTGTCAAAATAAGAAAGATATTGTGTAAATACCTGAACTTCAATAAATACTTTTTTTCTGAATCCCAGAAAAATAATTTCCACAATGTTTCACACTACACTTTTCCCAAAGAATTTCCACTTGAAAGAAATGGAAAAGAATGATGAACATTTCACTTGCTTAAAGCCTAGTTTCTAAAAAGGTGAAAATCTAAAAGGTGCCCTTTTCCATCTACTCAGTTCTAATTGATCATTTACTTTTGGACTGTGCAGCTGGTAGTTTATGGAGCATCTTTACAGATATAACAGATATATTAGTTTGTTGACCTGAATTAAGAACAAAAAGATTTTTTTTCAGTTGGATTTTATTTTAAGCCCATTGAATGAAGCAAATGTCAGTTGCATGTTAAAGTCCTATAAAAATAAAATACTGCTCCAAGCATTTGTAATAACCTGCCTGTGTTTTGCTCAGTGTTGAGTCTTTGCTGTGATCAACAGAAGCATTTCCTCTTTGCCTTGGCCTCTAGTTATCTTTGCTTTTTGTGCAATATTTTTCTAATATTGTGCTGAAATTCCCGAAAGGACAATTTCCTAGCATGAGAGTTAATAATCTGTGTGCCGTGACTAATATTTCTTTGCAAATAAAATTAGTTGCATTCACAGTATCTTCAGTTCTACTACCCCTAGATCTCTACTGAACATTTGACTGCAAGAACCTCATGTCTCAAACATCTCTGACTGGCAATGTTGGTATATGAATGAAATAGTATTAAAGAATCAAATAAAACTAAAATAGAACACTTTGAATATAGTATCTTTTTTGAATTGAAAAATTAATTTGTCTGCTGAACCTTGAATCCAGACCTCTGGATATGACCCCACTACCTCCAAACTGATAGTCTTGTAGTTTGTCATGGGTTCAGCAGTAGCAGTCATTTTTTCTCCTTCTTAGTGGCTGGTGCAGCACTGTGTTTCTAACTT